>VZRX01001945.1:71034-136624 GCA_013398075.1 Notiomystis cincta
GTGAGGCGGTCACAGAAAAAAAAAAAAAAAAAAAACCCAACTTTTTTGTGCATGTTCTTGAGGGAGTCCATCTTGTGCATGTCTGTTTTGCTAAATATTAAGGAGTTGTATGGAATCTGTGTGTTAGCTACTTGCTGTATTTGAAGTCTTTCTTTCTGACAGTTTGCCTAAAGTAAAAATGCTTAGTGTCCCATGTTCTTTAAAAGATAACTTGTGGAATTAATTTTGTGTCTCTTGCCTTCATCCGTGTAGATTTATTTTGCCTGAGTACGCTACTGAGAAGTATTCCTGTACACACTGTATCCTCAGAATTAAGAATTAAACCAAAACCAAATAAAATCAACACCAACTCCTCCAAAAAACCCACATCCTGGGAATAAAATTAAGGAAAGCTGTTGGACTTCATGCCTTTGTTTTAGCATGTTATTTATAGAAAAAGAGAGCCTCACAAACTAATACAATTCTGTTTGCTTTTGTCTTCCAGTGAAGATGAAATGGAGGAAGCAAATGGAAATAACCCTATTGACATTGAAGTTGAACAAAACAAGGAGAGCAAAAAGGAGGTATAATTCTTTTTCTTACTCCTCTACAAATGAAAGTGTTTACTTACTAGCTACTTCATGTAGAAGCTGACAGTATCTAATTTTCTTTAGTGCTTTGTATAGTTGTCATACAAGAAAAGAAGAATTGTCTTCAGAATTATTCTCAGATCAAGACAAGTTTAGATAAATAAGTTATTATGGCTAGAGCTGGGAAAATTTGAGACTTTACCATCCCATGATAATGTACTATGTGATTGTTTCCAGTCTCTTTTATCCTCTCTTTGACTGTGTTAGCTTTAACCACCCTCAGTGGTTTAAATCAACCTAACTGCATGGAGATGGAGTAGAAGCACATCCCCCTGTGGAGATGACTTGGTGGAGGGAAAATACATCCTTTTATTCTAGGCAGACCAACAGAAGTGTGGTTTTGTACACATTAGACTCCAAGGTACATTCCCCAGCAATAACTGTCATTTCAGCAGCACCAGGATTGCAGCTATAGTGGTGAAAAAGTAAAGTAGAAAGTTTTTGTGACCAGTTACTGTATTCTGGCAGAGTGGCCTTAACCTGTTATGTCAACTCAAGAAAACTGTAGTACTTGTGTCTTACTTGAAATACTTCATTTTCAGTGGGCATAGAGCTCTGGATGAAAATAGCCACACAAATACAACAGTTTTGAAAACCCAGCCTGCAATGCCCAATCATATTTGTGTGTATAACCTGCAGGTTACCCGTTACTAAATAAAAACACCTCGTTCAGCAGCAGTGTGGGTTGGATGTGTGAGTTACAGGAAGATGCTTAAGACCTTCTCTTCTTGAAGTTAGCTCCCTTTCCTGGTTTCTTCTAGCCCCATTTCTCTCCCAGACTCTCTCTCACAGTCATTCTGTTTAATTTCTTAATATTTTTAAAATATTATATTTAGGGAAGATCCACTAGAAGTATTTAAAAACATGCTCCCACACAGTGAAAAAAAAGTCCCAGAGCAATAGGTTTGTCAGTCACTGTCAGTGAGATTAATTCCTCCAACAAATAATTTTGGATGGAAATAACTGAAAAAATCACAACATTACCATCTGCTCTTCATACACTTGAGGGTGCTCTCTAGACTTTCCAGGAAAGTTTAGCTGTTGTTTCCACTGAAGGAACCAGCACCCTTGATGTCTTCCTAGAGGCAGAGTGGATGTGAAGCCATTTGTATTAATCCTTACAAGAAACTGGGTTCTCAGAAGCCTCAGCAACACCCAGACAGGAAGAGTTCTCACTTGGCTAAGTTGCAGCTGTAGTACTGCAGCTCTGTAGTGTTCTGTAAATAATACTAGTCTCATTTCCCATTATTTTAATAAATTGACAGTTTTGATTTTTCTGTAAGCTCTTCAAAAGCTTGCATCTGTCAAAGAGCTCCCTTCAACCCTCTTTATTATTTTTTCCTTCCCAACCAATGCCAGCATGTCCTGAACTTGCTGCAGAAGAGGGAAAAGTAGTTCTTCACCAGCTTGGCTTCATCTCTTGTAAAGCCAAACCAGATCAGATATCTTAATTACCATTAAGACATTTTTGCAGAAAATCTTAGTGTGGGAAGAGGCTTTTTACCCTCCTTGTCATGCTGGTACAGGCCATGGCACTCCAACCAGTCTGAAAATCATGGACCAGGCATCCTTGTGGGGACTTTTCAGGACAGGGATTGTGCTGGAGGGCAAAATGAAGCTGACAGCCTTCATAGCCTGTTCAGAGTTTAGCTGTGGTTGTTTAGTCTGGAGAGAAGGAGACTCAGGGGAGACCTTTATCACTCTCTACAACTACCTGAAAGGAGATAGTAGCAAGGTGGAGGTCAGTCTTATCCCAGGGAACCAGTGACAGAATGAGAGGAAAATGTCCTCAAGGGGAGGTTCAGGTTGGGAGTCAGGAAGAATTTTTTCACTGAAAGGGTAGTTAAGCATTGGGATGGATTGCCTAAGGACAAAGCAGAGTCACATCCCTGGAGGTCTTCAAGAAACCAGTGGACATGGCAGTTAGCACTGTGGTTTAGTTGACAAGTGTTTGGTCAAAGGTTGGACTCCATGATCTTGGAGATCTTCTCCAAGCTTAATGATTCAATGATTCTGATTTTACAGTACATGAACTCAGGGCTCATTGAAATGCCTTGAGAGAGAGAGAGAGCAGGTAACCAGGAGGGCATAAGTTTGTTCTTGACCATGAGGTTTCCTTTAATGATGTGGTCAGACATGCAGGGCCTATGATATGCCAGCAGCCCAGGACTCTTACCGTAAAGAACCTCCCTGTCCCAAACTTGCAGAGATGGGTTTTTTCAGCTCTGAGACCTGTTGGTTGCTATCTGACTTCTCCAGTAATATTAGGATTTCTCAGACTATCTGAAATCTCTCATCTGTTTCCTCTTTTGGGCATCATTGGAGGGGGAATTGTCTTTTTTTTTTTTTTTTTTTTTTTTTTTTTTTTTCTTTCACTTTCAGTGTAAGTGCAGCTGTTCAGGTTTCCTTACATAGTGACTTCATAATACTGAGGTCATGACCTAGACCTGCTTTCTTTGTATCTTCCTTGTTCCTGGAAGTGCCTCCTACTTCATGTTTTTATGTAGCTTGAGATAGCTTTATCTTTTTACACAGTGAAATCTGAGGAAGGGAACTTTCTGTTAAGGGGTTTGTAAGACTGAAGTTCACTGGATAGCAGTGGCAGTATCTAAATAAACAGGAACACTGCTAAATTACTTCTAAATCCCTGTATTGTAATTCTCTCTGGTTTTCAAAAATTGATTTGATTCTAGAGAGAAATGTGTGTGTGTGGCCAGGAAAGAAGAGTTTCCAGGACAGACTAGATGTTCCAATTTCTGCTGGGGCCTAGAGGCATTTGGAGCTGTCAAAAATTGTTCTGCTGGAGCTCTGGTTCTTGTCTGCAACACAAAAAAGAGCTTTGCATTTTTTGAACTGTGTAAAATAGTAATTTGAAACTGCTTTCATTTTTCTTTAATGTTGAAGCTTCTGGGATGTTTGCACTGCAGGCATTCCATGTTGGTCAACAGATAGCCTGAACCTGTGGTGAGGCATTGCTGCGTGGTCCTGGGAAGCGGTGTATGCAGATGAAAAATGAGTGGATCTGAAATGTCTATCCATGATGAATAATTTACCTGGCTCAGTTATCAAAGTGCTCCCTTCTGAAGCAGAGAGCAGATTTACCTCATTTGTTCATAGCTAAGCCAGCTCACCACTCCTGTCTGCAAAGAGCAATAGGGGTATCCCTCCTGCAATGGCAAGAGTTACCTCTGCTTCTGGGCTTGCCCTAGGCATCATATCTCAGGGAATACTTTGATCCAGTGGACATAAAGAAAAGGTTGAGAGTAGGCAGTTGTCCACATTGCTGCTGCTGTGGGGCTCTGGCCATTGTGCCCATGAGGAGGGTGAAAGCTTTTCTATGTGGCAGTTGTGCTGGGGTCCTGTGGGAGTCAGAACCTCATACTTACTTGGGGTTTGGTGCTCAGCCTGGTCTGGTTTCAAATGCAAGCATTCAATGCTAATTAGCAAATGCCACAAACTGTGTAGAAACTGCATGTAGCTGGAAATTAGGAGGAGAACAATAGCACCAAGTGAAGCCAATGTGTTTAAAGCTGGCAGTGATCAAGCAGAGGATTCAGATGTACAGCCTTCCCTCTCTGCTTTTTCTCTCCTTGCCACCCTTCTTCTGTTCTGTGTTCTTGGCCAGGCTCCAGTCACCGGGCAATAAATCTTAGGTATGAGTCGATTGTTGAATATAACTTCTGGAAGAAATGGTTTTGCTATCTTAGAATCAGATGTGCTCTTGAAGGATCTGTAGTATAGTGTCCTGGCTGATCTACCTGTCTTTGCTTTAGATATAAGGGATAAAAACAGTAAGTGGTCTGTGAAATACTCCCTTTTCCAAAAAAGACTAGAAGTTTATTTTAGGTAAAACTGCACCATTTTGATGGAACAGTTGATATACAAGTGCTATGCAAGAAAACCTGGCTTCCAAGAAATGGTGTAGCAATCTAAGAATTATCCTGTGGTCACTGCACTCCTTTGTCTTTTGCCTTTAAATAAATTTTGTTTATTCCTTCTCCTATCTGGCAGGTAGTAAAACAAGTCTCAGTAAACTGTTCTAGTTGTGCTCTTTCCATCTCCACGCTTCACTTTGTTTCCTTCTGGTGTTAGTTAAAATGGTGTTTTCAGACCTGATGAAGAAAACAAGAAGAGGGGGTTTGGAGGTTTGAAAATAACCAGAACATTTAACAAATGCAAAATTTGGCATCTGTCTCCCAAAATGAGAATGGGCAGAGAAGGCAACCACTGTATCTCTGTAAACACTGAAAGCTGCTAAAGGAAAGGAGAGATTTGTATAAGAGAGTTTGTATGACATGCCACTTAAAGTGAAAATGTCTTCCTGTCTGCAAACTGGCATTGTTGTTCTCCAGCCTTTGATGCTGGCTAAAAATCAGAGTCACAGAATGGTTTGATCTGGAAAGGATCTCTAAAGATACCTACTTTGGTAAAATGACTGACTGCTGTTTGCCAGGTGCCGCCTGCTGAAACTGTCCCTCAGGTGAAGAAGGAGAAGCACAGTACACAGGCCAAGAACAGAGCAAAGAGGAAACCTCCCAAAGGAATGTTCCTTTCCCAGGAAGATGTGGAGGCTGTTTCTGCCAATGCAACAGCTGCTACCACTGTACTCAGACAACTGGACATGGAATTGGTCTCAATCAAACGACAGGTACGAAGGGGATCGTGCAGGAGTCGCTGCTGGGTTTGGTGGGAGTGCCTGTTGCAGTCTGCAAAGTCGGCAGGAATTTGTAGCTTGGCAGTGATGATGCCCAATGCTTCGTGCCTTACTTGACAAGCTGCTGTCCTTGTGCTCTGAGTGCAGCTCTGGGTTTTACATCTCTTGGGTTTTAGTTCTATGGGCAAGCCTACTTGTGACCTGAAGTTAAGCAAAGAAAAGTTCATAGAAGGGACTTGTTGGCACTTAACTTTTCTTGCAGTTCAGAATTTCTTCTGTTTTAACTGTAACTTTTCTCAGGTGACATTGGTTTCAGCAGTATCTAATTTCCATCTGCAGCAGCTGTTTCCTTTGCCTTTTCATGTAGTACTTTTAGAAGTGGTAGATATGTTTGGATTAGTCTTTCCTAGACAGGTATCATACAAACTTCTGTGTACCTTTTGCTTCCCTGATGGATCTGCCTTTTAAACAAATGTTTTTCAAACATCTGTGAGTAAATACAGGTTTGCTACATGAATGTGTTACCTAGATCAGAGCACTCTGCTGTTTCTTAAGCAGAGATCTGTCTCAAGCTCTTTATTAAACTTAATAGAATTGGTATTTTGGCCTGAAGCCTTTTTCTTGGTACTCTGGGAGAAGCTGAACTCTTTAACAGCCGTTGATTCATTACTTGCTGCAAATGGGGTTGGTCTTCTTACGCTGGGCTTTATACAGACTTGGAAGTTGTGGCAGTTCTTGCTCCAAATAACTTGTAGACAGCAGAGAATAAATTAAATAGGATCTCCTGATTTGCCAGCTGCTTCTGCTTTACATTATTCCAGTATAGCAAATTTTCTTTTTGGAAAAGACAGGCAGTGAGAAAAACTGGAAGGCTGAGCTTGTGAGGTTCCTGCCAAGGTTGCTGGAAAAAGGCTTATCCAAAGATATTTTTTAATTCTTCCTAAAGGGATGAAACTTTCTTTTCAGATTCAGAATATCAAACAGACAAACAGTGCGCTCAAAGAAAAACTTGAAGGTGGTATAGAACAATACAGACTTCCAGAGGTGAGACATTTTCTGACCTTGTTAATTGTGAAGATAAATGTTAATGATATACTCTGACTAACAGTTAATTCCTTGTTGCGCTTTTTAGAGGTTTTTATGAGCTCAGATACAAGTGAAAGGATATAAATGAAGTTACCTAATTTATTTTTTGTTTTGCTTCTAGGTCGTCCAGAAATTTAATGCACGCTGGACCACAGATGAGCAGCTTCTTGCTGTACAAGGTATGGCACTACACATTTATTTGTATTTCAGTTGTTGATAGTCAAAACCCTGCTGCATTTCAGAGCTGAGTTTCTCTTCAGTGGCTTAGGAAGGAGGACTTTGACATTGCCATGTACTAATGCCCAAAGAATGTATTTGAACAAGGAAACAATATTCCCCCTTCCCCTCCCTAGGCAATATAAGTGGCATTGTATGAATGTTTGCAAATAATGTCAGCTTGTCCAGGCTTTCAGAAAGTGAAACTCTGCTGGAGTCACTGCTATGATCTTTGCCTGTGTAACTTTTCAAGCAGTGCAGGCAGATTTAAACAGGTCTTGTACATTTGACTCTGCCAATATTTTACTACACCTCTATTTTCTTCTCTCCTCCAGGGCTGGTCTTAAGTGTGTCTTTTACCCAGTTTAGACTTTTTTTTTATCCTAGATTAATCTGAAGAAGGTTTGAAACCTTGACAAAAGTTCAGCTTTGGATCTTTATGCTGTGACTTGAACCTGATTTGTGGTCTTTGTGGAAATAACATATTGCTTTTGTTTTTGTTGCTTTTAGCAATCAGGAAATATGGCCGAGACTTTCAGGCAATCTCTGATGTGATTGGAAACAAATCTGTGGTGCAAGTGAAAAACTTTTTTGTAAATTACCGACGTCGTTTCAACATAGATGAAGTCCTACAGGAGTGGGAGGCAGAGCACGGCAAGGAGGAGACAAATGGAACCAATAGCCAGAAGCCTGTAAAATCCCCTGATAATTCCACTAAAATGTCTGAAGAGGAAGATGAGGTAAATCCAATTTAAAAGTCACATAAAATTCCCAGTCTGAGCTCAGTTCAGATGGATGTGTGTATTTATACCTAAGTACAGTCTTTGCAAAAGCCATTTTTGTCAGTCTTCAGTCTGTGTGTATTTCATTTCATCTGGATATACAATTACAGACTGATTTGGGGAATTGGGAAATCCAGGCTTGTATGAAAGTGGAAGGAGAACAGTAGATTTGCAGCCCTCTGACAGTATGTGTATCTCATCACACAGCATGGATATTTAATACCTCTTGCTGCTGAAACCCCATGCATCTTTATCTCACTTGGACCTTTACCCTGCACTCAGTTCTCCAGCTCTTTTAGGTTTGGCTTTGTGGGACCATAGAGTCTTCTGAGCCAAAGCTTGCTCTTCATTTTTGGTGAGTAGTTTCATTCAAGTGAAGGGAAGAAAGCTATAAGCAAGATGAGTGCATGAAACTTCACTCTGGAATTACCTAAAGGCAAAGTTTCCTTGATTTTACAGCTGTTTCTGTGAAGAGAGAAATTCTAGGAACAACCTCTCCTTGATGGAGGTTCAGAGTTAACACTTCTCCAAAGGCCATGTAGGTTTGAAGTTAACAAAGAGACTTGTAGAATGTTTAAGTATGGAAGTTAGTTACAAAAATTTAGTATTAACACTAAAGACTAGTATTTAGTCTTGCAGAGGAAAACACTTGTAGAATTTTGTGTGTTAAAAAGTCATCAAGGACTCCTTTTGGCCTAATTTATAAGACAGCTTGGTGCAAATCTGTATTGTAAATGCAAGTACAATAAACAGTGTAGGGCAGATTTTGGTTGTGCATGGAGTAAAGACTTCTCAGTGTGCTGTGTATTTTTGTTGCTCTGATTAGGGCTAGATCACTTGGACATTGTCCTTCAGACATTCAAAGAGCAGAACTTCACTGCTTCACAAAACCTAATGACATGCAATTCGAAGATGCTTATATATGTGAACTAAGTCCAAAGGTATGACAGAGAAACAAAACCAAACTCAGAAAACTTGCCTTTGCAGGAGTGTGAGAGTGAAATTGTCGCATTCTTCCAGATAAAAGAGGTGGAGCAAAGCAGCATTGGTACATAGCCACAAATTTGAAAGATATGTGGCTCTTGTCAGAGTGTTTTACTGTGACCTATAGAATTATATGCTGGTAATGTAGAGCTTTTCTTCTCTGAGCCCTCTGAGATTCTTCCTAGCTTCAAATACACCCTTGCTTCTGCAACCTGAGGTCAAAAAAGGGGAGTCTCACTTGATATAGGGAAAAACTGGCTTCAGCAGGAACTGAACTGAGTGGAATGAGTTGATGTGGCCAAGTGTATGGATACTAGAGCAGTGAGGATCCCAAACTAGTTGGGAGAGTGGGGCATGACAGCATGACTACTACATGAGCAGCAGTTGTGATCCCCAGATTAGCGATGGAAAGTGCCCACTCTGGAGCAGACCAAGCGCTGAGTGGTGGGAACCAGGCCAAGAGAAGCTGTGAACGTGGTGCTCCTGCCTTCAGAGGTGCTGTAAGCACAGTGCTGACTGGGCACCTGTCTCATGGCTCTGTGGCCAAAGCGAAATGTCACTGGGGTTATGACACAAGTGACCTGCACGGGCTGGGAGCAGGTTCCTGGTCCCTCCTGGGCTGTGCAGTGCTGCATGTTGGGTCCATGCTCTTGAGGGCACGTGAAGTGTCTGGTCAAGTCAGGTGGACTCAGCAGTAGACAGAAGACTTTGCTGGCTTAACACTGAAATCCCTCGGGTGCTTTCTTCCCTGGCATGCCTTGGCTGTCTGGCCACCAGCCTAGTGAAAGGTCCATCAGGCTTCTGAGGGCTTTGGGTTTCTCCATAGCAAATGGCCATAGTTCCTTTTATTTGAAGGAGGGAGGTGAGGCTCCTGGTTATAAAGCAGCATCAACTCCAGTCTTAATTCCTGTGTGCTTACATTCCCAACAACAAATCCCAGAGTACCTCAGAATAAGGAAAGCTGCTGGAATTCCTCCTGTGTGCCATGGTTGTCTGTTTTGTCACTGTCACTACCATGGATCTGGGCTGAAAGTTGGAGATGCAAGAAAACCTATGTGTATTGATTTTAAACTAAATGTCTGCTTTCTCTCCCCCCTTCCCTCCAGGCTACTTCTGTTCTTGATGTCAGATATGCATCTGCTTCGTGAGAAGGTGCTGTAGCCTAGAACAATTTGTGTTGACTACTGTGTTATCCAGGATATCAGGTATTAGCAAACCTCAGACAGCCATCTGCATCATATCTGTGGACAAGCAGCTATTACCAAAAAAAAAGGCAAACGCTTCCAGTCCTGTGCTACATCTGCCTTAATCTCCCCTCATTCCTCCATACTGCCTCCACTTTCTTTCAAAAGCACCCAGGTAGCTCAGCTCTCCATTTCACCAACGTCATGCTTAAGCATGGGGACTTCTAGAACCAGTAACACCTGTCTATAAAAATTTTGACCAACCTGCAAAGCAAGGAGCTCCTTAGCAGCCCCACAGTAACTCTACACATTAGGAGTTCTTATAATACTTGGTCCGTAGGGTATAAGTATGTATTGCTGCATGGCCTTGTGGTCTCCGCTTCCTGTGTATTCTTACGATGACACTATGATTAGTGAGCTTTCTATAAAGGAGGGGCCTGTGCACATGCCAGCTGTGTCAGGTTTGTTCTGCACTGGCAGGACATGTTAGCAAGCAATCATGAATAATGTAAAGTGATAGGAAATGGTATTTCTAAGGTTCGGTCAGTCCAAGGTTGTAGATGTAACTCATTACACTTCTGGTTTGTGCAATTCTTTCCACTGTGTTTGTGTGTTCTTGCTTCATAGAAAGCTCCCTAATTGAGCATTTTATTCCTGTATATTTTAATGGCTTTTATTTAGTGCAAAAGGGAATACTTAACCTGAAACTGTTTGATACGCTATTTAACCCCTGGCATTCAGCATTTGCATTGTAACTTGTTAAGTGAGTGCTACACAACTTTCTTTTTCCTGATCCTCTGTGGGATTAAGTCAAAACAACTTTCTCTGGTGCCTCTCCTTTTGGGGAATATGTGCCTTTTTGCATTTGGCTACCATAGATCACTTTCTGTCCCGGTGTCTCATTCTTCTTCAGAGCGCTGTTTGCCAAAGACATCAAACTGCCTCTCCCACTGGAAGTTGGGGTGAGGGTTGGAGCACAAAATTCAACCTTCAAGAGTTTTTGGTTTCTTGGAAGTGTAATGGAGAAGAACTGGGTTAATTTTCATTGGCCATTTTAACCCTTCTGAAGCACACATCGCTTTCGTGTTCTGAACCAAAATATGCAATTTAAAATCTAAGAGGTGCTTTTCCAAATACTTGGTGCATGCAGCTTTCAAATCCCAGCCCTCTGCTCGGGTGGCCCGTGCTGTGGCCTGTGTAGCTGGCTTGAACTGGAACTGTTCTTGCAAGTCCTGTGGGAGGACTTTGCACCTTGAACAAGGTGGTTGCTGACTGCCGAGCAGACAGTGTCCAGGGAAGCTAGAAGTAGCAGTATTACTTCTTGTCCAGTGGAAAGCTGCAAAATAACACTAGTCACAAAGCATTTAAAATGGTTAATTTAATGATGTTGGAAGAAACCACCAGGTGTCTTTGCAGGACCTTTTTTGCCTCTCTTCCTCTACAGAGGATTCAAGCCAAGATGGCTGGCACACAGTGATGTACAGCACCAGCCTTTCTTGACACAGCTGGAAATGAGCTAGCCCTTGCCTGGCCTGCAGCTGAGGTTGGTGGAGCTCAGGGCCGAGCCCTGGACTGGGTGCTGAGGTTTGTTTGGGTGCTGGGCTGTGCCATGCTGTGTGCTGCAGAGGCTCTGCTCCCTGTACCCGAGCGGGGCAGCCTAATGCCAGCTGGGTGACAGAGCCGGCTCTGGCACCTCCTGCAGTGTGGTCACAGGCCGAGGAAAGGCTGGGGACGTGGCCTCCTGTAGCACTGAGGTGTGGTCTTCCCCTTGGGCTGTGTGTGAGGAAAGTAACTCAGCGTTAGAATCTGGGCAGCAACACGCAGGCACAAGGCAAGGTAGTGATTTCCTAGGGTGAGTTAGAGTGTGGAGCCCCAAAAGGGCCTGTTTCAGGCACTCTGCAGCTGTTTCTGAGCAGTTCCATTCTAGTAGCTCCAGAGAGATCCTCTGAGGTGATGGGAGGATGGAAGGGAGCTTTCCCTGTCCTCTGTGTTGCTGTTTGTGTCTCTGCAGCTGTTGCTGTGAACTGACAGCTCTGGTGGCTCAGATGTTCCTTCAGACCTGTGCCAGTTTGAGCTGGGAGTCTCTTGTGGGAAGGAATGCTAGAGGTTGGCCAGTGTGAATTAGGAATAAAGACCGGGCAAATAGCACTGTGAATCCAGTTGACAGTTGTGGTGTAAAGCAATGCTGCTCTTTAGAAATACTCTAGTATTAAATATTAAATCTCCTGCTGGTACCAATGCATGGAGACAGGTCCTCGCTGGTGGGGGAGTGGTGTGGGAGTTGCATCCCAGCTGGGGGAGCTCATCAGGAGAGGCTTCTGCTGGAGATTTCGGTACCTGTGGGGTACTGTGAGGACTTCTCATCGGTTTTTGCCCTCAAATCTGTCCATCTTATGATCAGAAAAGTTGTGTTTTGGCTTCATCCCCATGGGGTAGGGGGAAACGTGTATAATTTGTGATATTAGGAAGAAAAAAGTTGTTTAATTACTTTTCAGTTGACTGCTATCTTATTGTAGTTGATACATGCAATATAATAGCACTGTATTTTAAACGTTTAGTTTTTTACATTCTCTTGAACTATGTTTTTAAATGCGATAAAATCATTTTAGCTTTTGAAATGGTTTGACCTCGTTTAGGTGAAGACCCTGTTTTTGTTTTGTTAAATGGGTCAAGCATTAGATACATCAACTGGTTGCATTCTGACTAGAAGGGTCCATAAAGATAACTGCATAAGATAGAATATTCACTTAAATTTTGTTTCTTAAACTATCAATGTGAATGTCATAATTATATATATTTTGTGGAAAATGGGAAATTATTTCTCCTAAGTATAAGTTATTGTGCAAAATATGGTATCGTTAAAGAAAATGATAGTTTAAGTTTTAGTTTTAGAAATCTTAAAGATATAAAAGTGTATTGCATATGCATAAACAAATTTCATTTGTTCTATTTAATTTTTATGTAGTTGTGTAAAGTGCTAGGTAACTTCTTTTTTCACTTATCCATTAAAACAACCTTGTTACTTGAATATTCGTGTTTAACTGGTTTGAAACAGTGATCAATTTTTGTAATATAATCTTATAACCAAGGGAAAAAAAATACACGCCTCAGTTGTGCTTAACAGTAAAGCAACAATGTACAATCAGATGCTTAAGACCATAGTAGCCATACCTGGTAGTGCAACCACAATGGTTGTGTCTCAATATATTTAATACCAATGGGGATAATGGTTTCTTAATATATTTTTACAAGTTTGCAACCAGGAAGACCCCATAAATATCCACTAGAACACTTTTTTAATAGTTAAAATAAGAGTGGAACTCTTACTCTCTTAAAGCAATGTCCTGACAAACATTTTTTTTTCCTGTACAAATACATCAGAAACATTATGTATTAAAATATGCTCATTGTCACTTTAAATTTCAGTTTTTATTCTATGAAATCGCTAATATGCTGTTGGTATTCTTGCACACCAAATATGAGCCAAACAGTGCATTACACTAACTTGATCACTGGATTTGTGAACAAAAATCTCCAAGTCAATGAAATGCAAAAATATCATAGGAGATTTTCTTTTGATAATGCATTTATTTTTCAAATTGGTATGAATTTGTGCATAGCCCATTCAGCGATGAGTGGGCTATTATTTTACAGAAAAAAAGAGAGAAAAATTATTTTATTAGCTCCAGCTTGTCTTCAGTAAGTCAAAATCTAGTGATCTTGTGCAATGCCCCTAAAGCAAATACTTTCTGCCACTCCCTGGATTAATGCAGCTTTTCCTGTTGATAGTAAAGCACAATTGCAGTGAAAGTTACAGTTCAGAAGATGGAAGGTCAGTATAGTCTATGCATGTTGTATAATAATGAGTGTTTACATTCATATTCTCTTAAAATAAAATTTATACTGGAGTGTATAGTATTCCATTATGTAGATTTTATCAATTTTGTTAACTGCTTATAGATTGCTTAAAAGAAGTTTTTTCAAGATTTTAAAAGATGTATAAGGTTAAGTTTGCAAATATAATGGAAATGCTGTATAGCTTTTGAAGTGACGAAATACTTGTTGGGATTTTAAAGAAAGTATGTTGTAATAATGCTGTTGTAAGTAATATTTTAAATGTCTTTTTTGCCTGTTTTCTATTATTCAGCACACTTACTGTGATGAATGTTCATAGCATTATAAAATTGCTTAGCCACTGAAAAGTAACATTTGGTTTTGGATTATTTTACTGTATGAGGAATTATAGTGGGGTAAATTCCTTTGTGAAATTCTACATAATTCATTTTTCTATGATTTCCAATGTTTGCTGAACATCAAATAAAATTTTTTCAAGCCATTGATGTAATAAAATATGTAGTAAAATGTTATTGATATGAAGTGTGGTTCTGATGTGTAACTGGCCCTCTACCTTTCAGATTTTGGTCAGGAGGTGCAAAAGGGGGTTTCCCTTTCCCAACAGTGTCATCCCTAAGATAAGGAGGACCTGAAGAATAAACTGCTGCCTCTTTGCTTCATGTAAAAAGCACTTGGTTGTACAAGTTAACAAGATTGTCATCTTTGTCCTACAAAGAAAGAAACATTTGCAATGTACAGGAAGAGGCAACACTTGCCCTCAAAGCTTAGCAGCATGCAGTGTTGCTTTTGAAGATGCTCAAAAGGGCAGGAAACCTTGCACCTTAGAATTTTTGGGAAGATGATGTTTTCTGTCTTCACATGCTGGGGTGCTGCTAAGCACTAAAGGCAGAAGCACAGCCAAGGCTTTATGGGGCTGTTTGGGGGAAACTGCTCTGAGCAGGCAGGAGCCAGCAGTGCTCTGGGAGCCCTGGGTTAGGGCAGGACAGGTGATGGATGAGGAGTTCTCTGCTTTGCTCGTGTGTGTTAAAGGCAGCAGAACTCCTGCAGCAGGACACTGGTGCTTTCCAGCTCTGCAGCTTATGGAGGGCAGGAATTAGTCATGCCTTTCTATATTGCAAAGCAAAGTGGTGGGGAGGGAGACTGATTTGGGGTTTTGGAAGAACAGGCAGCATTTTTGAGAGCTGAGGGTGTTTCCTTACTGGAAAGCAGTCCTTGTAATTTTCCTGCTGGTAGAGAATATGGTACCAATATTGTAAGGTAGCAATCTGCTTTTTTAGGGGACTTGCTTGACTTGAAGCACTCAAACCTTCAATACAAACCAGCCCTTCTTGCCCATGTGCCCCTCAACCCCAAAGTAAAACAAAGAGAAACAAATAAAAAGGAAGGAACTTCCTTTTAATCAGAGAGCATAAAAAGGTGAGGAAATGGGGACTTCCCCTGCCTAAACACATACTCTTCTGAGGAGTCTAGAAGCAAAGGTAAAGTAGTGATAATACCCCTGTATTTGAAAACACAGGTGCTGTATCTGTGCCTGGTAAGGGTATGAATATGTAAATGAGAATGCAGTGTTGAATTAATGCTGTATTATTGCTGATAGCCTGTCCTACATAAACAAATTGGAATCTGAGCATGGTGGCACAGAGCACTTCTCCCTTAGAGCAGGAGCTGCCTTGCAGGATGTGGTACAAGCTGGAGTTCAGGCTGAAAGGGAAGAGTTCATTGGTGCTGCTAAGTGTGCTGGGATCTTAACCTGATCCCCAAGTATCAGCTTTATGAAGTAACAGTATAAACCTGGATTTAATTTCATAAACCATCTTCCATTCTGAAAGATGCAGAGTGATGTTTGAGAGAGAAAACCAGGTATCAAAGCTATTATTCTCCTCTAAAGCATGCTCTGGCTTATCCACCCAAACAGCCTTTGAAGTAGCAAGAGCAAATGTAACTTCTGGTCTTGCTTCTAGTAAACAAAAGGTGTATGTACAAACAAAATCAAACAAAAACATTTCTGGAAAGGGCCTGCTGACAGTGGTAGAGAAATTGTAGAGAAATTTCTTTTACTACAGAAGAACTAAGGAGAGAATCACGATAAAGTTTTATGGGAACTAAGTTTCTAAGGTTATCAAGAAGGGAATTCTTGAGGACAGGAGCATAGAGGAGGTCTGAACTTTGATAGATGGAGAAGTGACCTGGAAGTTTCCCCTACTGAAAGGGGAGAAGTTTATATGGAGGAAGAGTGCAGCCCAGCCTAACAAGGGCAGCAAAGGGCAGGATTTTTTGCTTTGGGTAAAAATACTGACCTGGTAAGGAGTTCACACTGGGCAGATAAGGAAATGGGAGTCATGTCATGCTGACTTCTTGTTTGTAGCTGGAGAGGAGGGTCAGGGTGAGGTGTTTGTTCTGATTCTGGATGTGTTCTTAGTTTTCATGAAGGTAGTTTGCAACAGGAGAATGTGTGTGGAATGATGGAAATAAAATGGGAACTGGGAGATGCTTCTCCCTCTGCACACTTTGGGGGAGCAGACCTAATTTGTCTGACATCTAGCATATGAGACACTGGTTTAGCAAGACCTGAATAAGCTTTTGAAATGGAAGATGGGACTCTGTGTGTGACAAAACTGAACTCATTTCTAAAAGAAAAAGATGAATAGGAGATCGCAGCAGCTGCAGACTTCTTGATGCTGCCTTGTGTATTCAAGGTTTAGAATAAGACACGATGGAAAGTGAATTAATGAAATAGAAGAATGGGTGCAGTGGGTTTGCCAGAGATCCATGTGTGCCTGACTAGTCTATGGCAAGGTGCAGGATTCATCAGTGGATAAGGATATCACTGCCTGAGCTCGCTGTCCAGAATCCCTTAGAGAGAAATAAGCTTTTCTAGGGTATAATTAATTTAATCCTAAATTAGATGTTGAAAACTGATCTAATGTATTACATCCTGAAAGTGCTTATTCCCTTCCTTATTATAGATCAAGGTAGAGCCTAGGGCTCTGTCTCTGATGTGGGAGCTGGGCATTAACCACACTGCTGCCATGGCTGCCTGGGCTTGACCCAAGAGGGGATGAGGACTTGGACCTCTCACTGCAGGGCTGGGCATTGTGCTCGTAGCTGGACAAAGAAATGTTGATACCTCATAGCAATGCTTTGGAAAGTTCCTCTGAATATTGTGTTCCTGACACAAGATACAGTGGGGAATCTGGGATGGTTGGAAACTTCTGGACCTTCTAGACAAGTATGGATCTCCTCGAGATCCCAGATTTTCACTGCTTGTTGATATTTGCCTCTGATTACAGAACTAGCTCCCTAGTGGCTTGGAACATTTTAGGTGCTCTGGAAATGTACCTTTATTGTGTGGGGAACCTCCCTGGGCCAAATTTCCATTCCACTGAGCCCTGTATCCCACCTGTCTTGAAGGGACAGCTCAGGTAAGAAAGTGTCCTGTGAAGAAGCGTCAGAAATGCTGACAATGTTATCCTGGTATCTTTTCTACCATGTTTAGCCTTTCCAGTACAACTTCAGGGACAGATTTTCTAATGCCCAAAGTAGCTTTGTGTCTCTTATCAATATGTTGTGCTGTTAATGCTCTCAAAAAAATAAATTAAACCCAACTATTAATAAACCAAACCCAAAAGCAGTCAATTGGATGTTCTCCTTTAAGCGAATTCCATTTCGCTGCGTGACTGGTTCTCCCCCTTGTACGGTCAAGTCTCGCTGGCACAAATATTCTGAGAAGATAACTTTTAAGCTTAAACAAATTATCCTTTAAAAGTATTTGTATAAAGATTTCAGTTTCTGCAATTAATCATGGGAGGCCGTGGGTTCAGCGCCGTGCTTTGCTTGGGAAGCAAACAATACCCTGTGCCTGTGCTCCATCACAAGCAGCCTCTCGCTTTGACTTTCAATGAGTGACCCAGAACCACAGTGGGATTTAGCAGCAGAAAAATAATTTAAGAGAACTGTTCCCTGCACACAGGGAAGATAAACTAGTCAAGCAATTTGTTATGAACAATGCCTTTAGCCCAAGGCATGGATGGATAACTTCTCTTCCTCGTGGTTTTATTTTAGAGCATTGTTAGCTGTGAGTACTGGGATTTGCCAGGGCTCCAGATTTGTGGTTCAGAATTCAGTGTCAAGAAAAAAAGATCATAATAAATATCAACTGACTTACATCTTCTCTTCCCTGCAATGTGCACTGCCTAGGGCCTCTAGAATGAGAAATACACCGAGTCCTCTTCTGCCAGTCTGGCTCTCAAGGTGCAGAGAAAATTTCTTAAAGTAAGAGGAGAAAGCTTGATTTTGTGTGTGTGTACGTATATAACCTATATATATACTTGTATATATATAACCTATGACTCCTTAACTTCTGCTGGATTTCCCAAGGTATTTTTGTATTAATGCTTTAAACCATAAGTCCCCCAAATGAGGGGGTGTAGCCCCTGCTATAGGCATTAAAGAAATAGGAAGCCTAATCCAAGCTTCATTAGGTGCATTTACATAGTCTGCAGTGAGAATTGGATCAGATGGATAGTAAATAACTTCATAATGTTAGAGTAAATGCAGTTTTAAATGATTACCTGTCAGCCTCTCATTATGTGTGGGCCAAGCAGAAACTTGACAAAGACGTGCCTTGCTAATGAGGGGGCGTGTTGGTGTGCTGGGAGGAGCAGCAAGGTTTCAGCAATGCTTTATCCACTCGAGAGAGCCTCCAGCTCCTTAATGGCTTTCTTGTTAGTTGGTGGACCCTTTTTGAGGACACAGAGGAGGGAATTATGTTGCATTCATGAAACATTTTCCTTTTCACTTTGCCCACTGGAGATGGTAATTTTGTGGACTGAACTGGGTAATCTCAAGGATTTCAGTAGTAATTGTGTTAACAAGAGGGCAGTGAATGTGGTCCAGTTTTCCATTCTTGTGCAATGTTTTGCATCTGTTATGAAAAGAAAAAGTTATCTGTAAAATGAAGCAAAGAGGAGGTTTGTGATTTTTGTTGCTGCTCTTGCATTTAAAGATTTGCCATAAAGCAGCAGAGTAATCTCTGTTCCTCTTGTAAAGGTGCATTTTTTCATTTAGTAACTCAGTTTTGTTTTTACAGCCCCTTGGGATGGAGAGGTCACAGTGCTGTATAAATGAAAGCTGAGTAATTGAGATGGTTTTCAATGTTTTTACATTTTACTAAAAAGTTTAATGTTTACTTAATGGCCTGTAAACCCTCAGGAGAATTTGTCTTTGTTCAAAAATTCAGAACCTACTAAAGGCTTCAAACAACTACTGGTTGCTTGGGGGGACCCACAGCATTGCTGTGAGTTGCTAACATGCTCATGGAGGTGGAGCAAAACTATAATTGCTGCTAATTTCTGCCAAACCTAAGGCAAGTTTAACTCACCTGTGAGCTGACATCTGCAGATGGGCAGTGTTAGGATGTGTCCTTCCCATGGATTAGTCAGTCCTAGAATAATGATCTGTTAGGGCTTGCATTGCCAGCCTGTGAGTGTTTGGGAGGTAAACCCCTTAGCTAATGTTTCACAGTTATAGAAGAGCAGTTACATACCTAAGGAAGAGACATTTCCTAATCCTTGTGGTACATGGCTGCCAAAAGCCCCAGAATTGTCATTTTAGGCAGTGCAGTCGAGCAAGGTGTTGTAAAAAATGTTTGTAGTGGATCTTGCCTAATAGCAAAGGGTTATTTTTGGCTGGTGTAAGACAAGCCCCATGAAAAGCCAATGCTGGTGGGAAGGGGCTGACTTGAGCTGCTTGTGCTGTGAGGGTGTCCCCGTTGGAGGAAGATCACAGAGGCTGAGGCTGTGTAGCAGACTGGAGGGATGGGTCCTTGGCTGGATGCAGGAGGGTTCTGCAGAGAGCTGCCAGCCTGGACTCGCTCTCTGAGGGCTGGAGCTCTCTGACACTGGAAGGATATTCCCTCCCTTGGTGTTGGTTTGCTCCTTGGCACTGATTGCCATTTTTAGCAGGTTTTTCTGGAAACTCCTAACCAGGCATAATCAAAGCACAGAGTGAAGTTGAAGAGCACAAGAAGAATGTCTTGATATCATACACATCAACAAGTTTGCTGGGCTGTGCTCCAGATACGGATTAGCGTGGGTGTCTAGAAATCAACAAAAGGTGCCTGGAACCTGTGCTGGGAGCAGTGGAAACACCATCACAGTCTGTGGGGGAGTTTGGGCTTGGGGCTGCTGCCATAATCCTATCTCTAAGGCCATTCCTGAGTAATGGATGAAAAGTTTGGGTTGTTTTCCTTACTGAGTCTGGCTGCACATCACAAGTTCTGATTTTTCACAACAGCCTTTTATAGCAGGTTGTTCTCCCAGAATAGCTGGAGCTTAGGAGAATAGTGTCCAAATTTCTTCAGTGTGTGACTATTTTGTTCTAAATGAGTTGTTCTGTAGGCAGACCCCCAAGGGCCACTTGCCTGGGTGGCTTTAGCTCGGCTTGGTTTATTTTTTGTATACTAATTATTCCTTTGAGATTCACTTTGTGATTTCTGTTCAGCTGTTTAGGTGTCTCGGATGAGAAGACAAAGTAACATGTCATTTAAGTAAATTAGTACATGAAAACTGTGTGTCCTGAAGTGTTTGATTAATGCTTGCAGAAGCCTTTGGAAGCCACGTGTTTGTGGCTGGGAGCTGGGCAGTGTGTGCAGGCTGCTGTCCTAAATAGTGCCTGCAGCAGAAGCTGGGGAAGAAACTCAACCCTACAGGAGGAAGGGGCATGGATGTGTCCTTGCATTTCCTCTGCACTCCTTCCTGGCCCCCTTATGAGGAGTCCTTCCATGTGGGAAGCTTGGCACAAATCTGCATTACTCTGACCATTCAGAGCTACTGAAATCTACTGGCAAAAATTCCACCTCTGGTCCAGTGGTAAGGCTGAGGCTGCAGCAGGGCTCCGGCAGGAATGGTGAGGGGCTGGAGGGAAGTGGTGTGAATGGCACTGATGTAGGCTGTGCCCCTGGAGCAGGGAGCAGCTTGGAGCCATGAACTGACAGGATTTATTTTTGCAGGAGATGGTTTTTTGGCCAGGTGAACAGGTGGATGCTTCAGCCCAGGCTGTGTGGTAGGGCTAGAAATTAGCTCTTGACAAAGTCCTGGAAATGAGGCGGCAAAGGGAATTAATCATTAGCAGAGCTGAGTGACAGATGTGCTGCATTCTTTATTGCTGTGAAACTTTGAGTTTGGTTATCTTTGTACAGAAACTCTTTCTCAACAGCCTGTGTTCAATGCAGGAGTGCCAGGTGGCACCTCCAGCCTGTACTTTGCCAGAGTTGACAAAGCTCTGAGGAGGTGAGGATGGGGAAGGTGTTCCCAGTGGCCCTGAAAAGTGATTAATCTTGTCAGATGACAGCCCAAGCAATACCTGTTCCAAAGAATTGGGGACTGCTTCAATAAATTATGAATCACTAATTACTTATTTGGGGGATTTCTCTGAAAAAAAGTCTAGATGAATATAATTTGAAGGGAGACATATGCATGAAGGATCCACATGTCTAGTGATAAATGATCAAGTGGGATGACTTCTTGTGGGTTTTGAAGGCTGGAAATCAAGGAGTGGGTTTTAAACCTGCAGCTGCCTTCAGATGTGGTGCAGTAGGTTGCAGGTGCTGGATGCCAGCCTGCCCTGCCCAGCTGAGGGCAGAGGGTCCCACGAAGCAGGTCCCCATTTGCCCAGGTCAGCAGGACAGCAGCAGGAGCAGATGGTGTGTGTGGAGCACGTGTTTGGCATTTGGTTCCTGAGTGAGGACTGCTCTCCCAAGCCCAGCACTGCTGGTGTTTACCTCAAAGGCTCCATCCAGCCTGCCAGGCCAAGTGGTGCTGTTCTCTTTGGGACAGGATGTCTCAGGAGGACAGGCCATCTGTACAGGCAATTGTGGGAGCTTGCCCTAATTATGCCTTTCTCCCCTTTCCTCTCCCACACACTTCAGCAGCTCCCATTAGGTAAGGAATACCAATTTATTCATAATAGCATGCGCTTGGTGTGACTGTTTCCACGGCCTTTATCATATCTCTGCACTTCCAGAGCATCAGCTCTGTCACACCTCTAATTTATTCTCAAGCTGTAGCATAGCTCTTGGAATGATGCCCAGGTTTGACTTCAAGCAATGATGAATTCACAAGGTCCCTAAGCAAGTGGCTTCAATTTTATGTTACTTTTGCTGCCTTAATTTGCCCAGCATCTTTTTTGTTTTCTGCTTGGTGTATCTCATTGCATCTCCTTCTGCCAGGTTAAAAAGACTACAATCAGCCACTTCTTCCCAGCCTGCCTCTTGTAAATGAGGGGGCAGCTATGTCTCAGTCTCATTTTGGATAAACCAAGTAGTATGAGTTTGCAGCTGCTCTCATTAAAATTTAAATGCCCTCCACTCAAACTCATGGTCTTTGGCACTGGTGACCTGCAGAGGTGAATCTCCCTTCTCCTGTGTTTCCTGGAATAAATTATGACAGATGGATTACTGACTGCAGCCAGTTACCTGCTTCCCATTTCATGGCTGCATTGAAGATGCTCTGGAAGTCAAGAGATCCATTTAACCTAATCCAAGGTTTCTTCTTTACAAAAGGTGATTTCCTGTCTTTGTGTTTGTCCTCGTGCATCAGCCAGAACTCGTTCAGGAAATAATTGTGTGGCTGCTTTGCCTCTTTGAGGAGCCCAGCCAGAGCCCACCTCCCGTGTGACGGAGGATGCAGAGTGCAGAAAGTGATTAAATGTTTGCCCAGCAAGTCAGGCAGCGTGTTTAGCTGCCTGGAGGAAAAGCAGGCTTGTGGGACTTGAGCTAAGCTCATTCATTTTCTGATCCCTGAACTAATCTAAATGAAAAAATGAAATACAAAATGAGAGCAGTTTTGCAGTCTCTGCAACTCTGCCTGTAATTGGCAAAGTCCAAGCAAGGCCCCAGGTGTCCCTGAGAATAAAACAACATAATTTCCTCTGGAGGCCTGGGGGGCACCAGGATCTCAAGGCAAAACCAGCCCATGGGGCAGGGAGCTGGATGGAGGCTCCTCTGGGAAGGACATGGGGTTGGCTCCAGGGCCATAGCGAGCCAGGAGTGCCACCTCCCCCCTGCAGCAAGGAGCTTTCCAGATGTCACCTTTCACTGAGAGGCACAGCCCCCAGGTCTGCACTCCCTGTGGTGCCCTCCTGTGCTGCCTCTCTGCTGCCCTAGGGAGAGGTTGGGAACTGGTTTGCCAATGGAAGAGCTTCCTTAGCATGGCAGGCAGGTCTGCTTCCATGTTTGACTCGTCATCTTGCTCCTTTACCCTGTTCATCTCTGGTATTCACATGTTGCAAGTTCAATCAAAAGCAAGGGGGGAGATGGGTTATTTGTGTCCAGGAAAAGGGAGCACGGACCCTCACTCTGGGGTCTTGTCAGCAAATATTGGACATGGCCAGGGATTAATTAATAAGAGCCCCTGGGTCAGCAACTTTCCTGTTAGGCAGGAAATGCCAGCCCCAGAAGTGTCATGTTAAGGCCACTTGTCCATGTGTAGGAACTGACAGCACAAAATCAAACACGTTGCTAAACTGCTCACAAATCTTACCCCAGCCATGGGATCTGTTGGGTTCCAGCTCAAGCCAAGTGTCTCCAGGTGAAGTGGGAAAAGGGCAGCGGGATGTTCTGTTCCCCTTGGGAGTGGCTGAAGGTTCTGGGTTGAGCCTTGCTTAAGGTGATTTTCTGCCCAGAGATGATGGCATTCAGATCTCTTCTCCTGCTGGAGAGGATTGCCTTGCAGCTAAGCTGAGGAAAGAATCTCCAGCATCTGAAACAATGGGAAAGCTCTGGGATCTGTGGAAGAGGCTGAAGGAAGAACAAATGCAACTCCTGAAATTGCCTCCCACTGATCCAGTGCCGGCAGCATTTCACCCTCTCGGGTTAGCAGGAATGATTATGGAGATAGTTGATAGTGACCAGGTGGGATTTATCGGAGTCAGCCGGCTCCATTCGTCAGCAATGGAGAAAAATTATGTGCTGTGCTGGGAGAGGAATTTGCAAAGCCCAGTACAAAATAAGTAATAAGGGTAAATCAATTGGAGATGCGCTGTGCTTTTCCTGGGAACGGCAGAGTGAGCAGCACAGCCTTTAGTTCAATTGGGAGCGTTAGATAAAATGCAGCATTTCAGATGTAGGCATTTACTGGTATTTCTTTATTTTTAGAAATACTCTTGGCTTTTGTAACCACGCTTCATTTTGGTATTGCAGCAGTATTGTTGGGAAGAGAAATAGTGGTGCAGATGCCGAGTTTCTTCCTGAGTGCTGTCCCCATGTTTCTCCAGGTCTTGGGGGGAGCTGGAGCCAAAGACCTGCCCAATTTACTGCAGCCCTCTTGGGTTACTCGAGGACGAGGTATCTGCATCCCGCTGCTGCTGCCATGGTGGGAGCCTCCTGCATGTGCCTTTGAGCAGCCACCTCAGGGACATGTCCCCCTTGCCCTGTGAGCCCCCAGGCCTCTGCTTCCTGCAGGGAGAGATCAAGTTCACCTTTTCCCCAAGCCTGTCTCTTCAGCTTCAGCACAGTTTCTCCCTGTGACAAGCCCACAGATGTTAGAGCCCTCTCACAAACAGGCTGCTCTTGGAGCTGTTTTGAACCATCAGGTGCTTGTGGGAGCACAGGGAGCATTCTCCAAGCAGGACAACCTCTCCCATGCTGTATTACAGCTGTCTCTGTAGTGGGTGGGAAAAGTTAAACCTTCCACTTTGCTTCCCAGGAGTCGCTGGTGTCCTTTCCCAGTGACCCTCGGCTCGGTCGCCGTGGGGCAGAAGGAGACCTGGCACAGGGAATTGGCCTTTCTTCCTCATGCTTGTGGGAGATGGATTTAAATGATGCTTGGGTATTTTTTTTCCTCTAACAGAGAACTGTAATTAAATGTCTCTTTCCTTAATGTCTCCTATGGTAATTTGAGACAACTTATTAAAGGCTTGATGGCTGTTCCTGCTGCAGAGCACTGCTGCCTCCTGCCCAGCACCCCGAGCAAGGTCAGAGGTCTGTTGTGTGAGATGCTGCACTGATACACACTGAGAAGTGACTCTTGCTTTAATAACTTACTTCTCAGTAGGTAGCTGGCACCTGTGAACCCCCAAAGGAGGTCTTTATTGTATTTTTTTTCAGAGATGTTCCCTGAAATAGAGGAATGAGATGAATACCCTATTTCTCTGTTACTGTTTTTAAAGAGGAAGGATAAGCCATTGAAAATATAACTCATGCTTTTCCCAGTAGATGCTCAGGCATGTTGATGGGATGGACCAAAAGAGGAGCTTTCTCCAGTGCAACAGTGCTGCTCAGTAGGAAATTTCCTATATGAAAACCTCCCCAAGTAAGGGCAGGGACACAGAGATTAAGTGTCAACATGAAGCTTCGGTTGTGGAAAGGAAAATAAATGACAGCTCTGAGGAGAAAATGAGAAGTAATTCAGCATGCTTTAACATGCATACTCTGCTAGGACTTCCAGCACTCAATCAGACTTCCTATCCTTTGAAAAATAAAAAACTGCAGTCAATTAAAAATCAAATTGTCCCATGTGGATGAGTTCAAGTGACTAGGCTGGTTTTTTAAAATGTTTACTTCATGTGCTTACACTAATTGAAATGCTAGTTATATTGAATGAGTCTTTAAAAATGCCCTGGCCTCACTATATCCCAGCAAATGTCACGGGAAAAAGCATATTTAATTATAGCCTGCTTCAGGAAAAAAAAAATCAAGATTAAATTAATACTAATGTCTGTTTGAAAAATATAATAAATGTTAGACTAGGTGAGGAAGCATGAACAATCATCTGCAGCTTTGCAGGATACTGCTTTTGCAAATTCATGGAAAATTAAAACCCATTAGCATCTTGAGTCCTTTGCAGAGGAATGTGAGCAGAAGTTGTAGCTGCTCTCCTGCCCTGCTGGCAGTGCCCTGGGTGTGCTGCACGCTCAGTGCCTGCCCTGGGCTCGGTTACTGGAGCTTCCTCCTGGCAGAGCCCCTGGTCAGGCAGAAGGAAGGTCGGATGCTGTGCTGTCATCCTGCTCTGGGAAGCAGGGACCTGGTGGAGGTGGATGCTGAGCTGGGACTCACCAGCCTGGAGCAGCATCCACGAGTCAGTGTGGGACAGGGGATGCAGGGGGTTTAAATCTCCCTGAGAGGGGAGGCTGCAGGTTACGTGTGGCCCTTGGCCATCAGGAGCACAAATCTGTTCCCTTTGCAAGTGCTGAAGCAGTGAAACCTAAGGGAAGAGCCATCCCAGAATGCTTGCCAGGCTTCAGATGAGTTTATACAGAAGCTGATGTGTAGCCAAAGTGGGAGGACTTTTAGTGCCATTATCAGATGTTGGTGGCTGCCACTCTAAAAATGAGCTCAGCTGTAAATCAGCTTTTCTACCTCTGCAGGCTTTTTTTTCTTTACGTGGTTTCACTGTGCTCAGAGCAGCCTCAAATTCTTCCCCATCACCTTCTGCCTCCTCCATTCTTTCTTGTGCCTCTACCAGGGCCTAAACATTCTGGTTTCCAAACAGGAACACCAAGCTTGCAGCAGACCCTGAAGTCGCAGCGCTCTGGATGCAGAGGAGCTGCCGGAGACCCAGAGGAGCTGCAGCTCCCGGAGCCACTGCTGGGGCAGTGCTGGATCCCCTGGGATCAGGCTGCTTCCCCCTGCAGGGAGCTCAGCCCCAGCCCTGGGTGGAGGTGTGCAGCTGAGGGAAGCAGCCTCTCCACACAGCAGCGTGTGCAGGAGGAGGGGGACGCTGCCTGACTGGAGTAATGACTTGGAGTAATGACTTGGAGTAATGACTTGGAGTAATGACTTGGATGCATCTCGCAGTGTATGAGATAAATTTTAAAAAATCCTCCTGCCAGCTGAAGAAAGGCATCCTCTGCTTGTCCCTGGCTGCAGCCTCAAGCTGTTCCCAAACCCTGGCTGGGTTGCTCTGGGACACTGCAGTTCAGCCCTGCTGTTTGGAGAGACAGAAGGACAGACTTGCATGGCGCAAGCAACTCAGCAGGACTTGGCTGCTCTCGGTGCTGGCCCCCTCCCCCTTGTGCAGCCCAAATGTCCCTGTTCTCCCCTCAGTGCCCTCCCAGGGGCCATGAGCCCAGCCAGCCTCCTTCTCCAACCCAGAGAACCAGAGCTGCCATCTCCCTTTTCCCTGGATGGGCCTGGTGAAGGGTTTCCTGTTCTCTTCCTGGTCTGGCCCCTCCAGTAATCCCTTCAGAGGAGGGTGGAATTGCCCACCAGCACACAGAATAACACCTCACAATCCATTTGCATGCTGGGCTGGGACAGCAGGCACTGCTCCCCTTGAGGTAAATAAGCTGGAGATCCCAGACTGAGCCGAATCGCTCTGGGCTCAGAGGATTTTATTCACAATAATTTTTCCCCCTTCTGGAACACTTTAACTTGTAACAGACGAGCTGAGGTTTGTTTATCTGTTGTTTCCATAGTTGTTATGCTGTGACTGGCAGATAGACTTCAGACACATGGTTACTGGTTTGTAATCTTTAATCACGCTATTTTCGGATTTTAAGGACAATGATCCAAAATCAATATATTTTTTCCCAGCATTAGCAGGCTGTTGCCAGCCTTTGCTGTGAATCTGGCTTCCTCCAGTATGTTCAGAAACACTAGCTTAGTTTTTTTTCCTTCTGTCTCTTTTTCATTTTACTTTAGAGGTATCTCTTTCTGCATTGCCTTCACCCACTACTGGGAATTGGGTTTTTATTTTTTGTTCCCTTCTTTAGTTCTGCTTCTCTTTATTTTTTCTCTGCAAACTCCTGTACTATGATATGAAATTTTCTTCAGTTAGATGAGATGAATCCCATCCTACTTTCAGATGATGGTGACCAACTCAGGTGTAGATACCTGTGTTGTAAAGCCTCCATTTTTATTTGATGGAGAAAAATACTCTCTTCTAGGATACAACTCATGTCCTCCTAAGTTAGATCTCTAAAGCAGGTGAGCTGAGCTGCATCCCAGAGGTGCCTGTTCTCCTGCCCTAACCCATGAGGGATGCTGGACAGTCAGTGCAGCCTCATGTTTCCATCCAAGCTGCGGGAGAGGAGTCCAGGTGCTGAAGCTTAAGATGTTTTCAGCTCTGGGATAGAAACTTGCTACTTGAAACAAACTGCTCAACATTTCATTTTCCTCAAACCTCTAGCTTGCCTCTGCCTGTGACAGAAATGATTTCCTACTGCATTAGCTGAGTTCAGCAATGAGCTTGATTACATTTTCTTTCCAGCCCTTGTACTGAACCTCTACCCACCCACAGAGGCATCCAGGTTCTCAGAGACCCTCACACCTGTGTTTCACTTGCTGAGAGCCTTGGCTTCTGGACAGATCCCTGCAAATGGCTCCCCTCCTCACCTCTGTACTTGGGCACCTGCTCCTGGTGGGGCTGGACCTCTGGGGCTGCCTCCAAGGTATATTTCTGTGGGTCCTCACCACGTTCTTGGCAGTGCAGCAGAGCTGCAGGAGCCCCCATGCACTTTCACACTGGATGGAAAACCCTTTCTGCAAAGACCTTGGGCTCTGCAAATCCTGTCTTGGGTCTTGCAATTCTGGCTCTGCACCCCCAGTCCCTCCCTGGTGCTGGGATGAGCTTGCTCAGTCCACCAGGGGTTTCTGGACAGGATTTGCAGCTGTGATCCTCAGAAACAGTGAATCCTTACTGGGCTTTTTTAGCAGGGTCTTTTCTAGTTTAGTGTCTCTGACAGCTCTTATAACTTAGTGTTAAACCAGGCATTTCAGTATACTGAGTTAGGTGTAAATCTCCCATCTTAGACCTCAGAAGCTTCTGTCTTTATATAAAGTGATATTCCTCCAATATATTTGTGATACTGCAGTGTTCTCTTTCTTTTCTAGTGTCACCTAATTACCAGATCTTCCCACTTAGCTGTAGACTATTGAGCAAGACTAATCTTTTTGACTGTGAAAAATTATATTTGTTTTAGAGCCACGCTTTGCTTGTCTTCCTTTTGAGCATGTCTTCATAAAAATAAAATCTTGCATGAGCTTTTATTGATGGTATTTCTGGTACTAGGCACCTTCCTGTCCCTTATTTTCTAAATTCTTACAGGCGAGAGACAAGTGCCATAATCCATTATTTAATTTCATATCTCATTTCTCCTTTACTCCTGTCAGTTTTATCCACTTGATGCCCTGTGCTCTCAAAGCTCCATGAGTCCATGGGTAATTTCCCTGTAAAGGCAAGGAACAACTTTTTTTGAGGAAAAGCAGTGATTTTAGTAAGTCCCCATGCCTTGCCCTTGCCCAGAGCATGGAATTTTGCAGCCATCAGTGATGCAAATCCTGCCTGCACATCTGGTGTGGCTTTCCCCTGCCTGGTCCCACACTGCAGCCTGGGATTAACCAATGCAGCACCATGTCTGGGAAAGCAGGTGAGGCTGTGGCATCCTGAGATATTGGGGTGCTTGAGAAGACCAGAAGATTGCTCTTGACTCAGGAACCTCTGGCCCAGCTCTGGTTTTCCAGAAATACAGGCATGCTGCTGTTTTGAAACACCTGCTGAAACCACAAACCCCGTGGTGGCTGGTGTGTGCCTTTCCCCTGGATGATTTCTGTGAGCTGCCCAGATGGGAATACAGTGATTCAAGGCTGCAGCTGGATCCTCTGCCATGCAGAATCCTGAAATGGCAAATGAAGCTTTCAGGAACAGGTACAGTGTAAGTCCAGAGCTGCCATGGAGCATTTTGTGGAAATGCTGTTCCCCTGCCTGACTGCCCATCGTGGGTTATGATGCTTTTTCTTCCCCTCCCCTATTATGTGCAGTGAAAAAATGGCTTATTCTGAGCATTTGAACTGAGAGTTGCAGCCCTCCTAATCCACAGAAAAGAGAGGCTGTAATATTTATTAGTCTGTCAATAGGGATTGCCTGAAGAGGGAAAAGAGGAGGTCTGAAATACAAACACAGAAAACAAACAACATATATATAGCTGACATATATTCCCCACAAATGAGCAAAGAGGAAGCAAACTGTTGTGTCCACAGTGTAGAAATGAGCTGTTACAGTGAAAGCAAGAGGAACATTTTCACCCAAACCATCACAAAATCTGCAAATCAACATTTTTCTGAGCTGAGCCACTATAAAAGAGGCACCTCTGCATTCCATTTCTAAATTAATTTGTGTAAAAGCAACAAACCCCAACCAACCCCAACCCACACATGCCAAAACCCTGACAAATATCCAGCCAGCTTCTGTTCCTGTTGCAGTGGAGATTGTTGCTAATTTTTCTGTAGAATGACTTGGTGCCAGACTCTTATCCTAATGCTTTTTACTTGGGCTAGAAATGTCCTGCAGCTCCTTAGTTCCCCTCTCAGGCAGCAAGGAGGAGCATTGCCCCTCTTCCCTGCCCACCTCATGATTGATTGTTTAACATCCTGGGAAATGGAACAGAAGGCACCAGGTAAAGGGAAAACAGTAATTCCTTGTGATGCTGGAGACAAGGTCACGGATGCATCAGTGGCCAGGCATTTCTGCATGTTTGTTAGCAACAAATTTGGTTTGCTGGTGGCTGCATGTTGGATTAATGCCAAGTCCTGCACTGTGTAAGCAGCATGGATAAGGTGAGAGGTTTCTGGTGAGCATTTAATGAAAGAATTTCTTGCACTAAGTGGAATATGAAGAGTATTTGCTCACTGTGCCTTAGTGAAAGAGTGGGAATGAAGGACATAGGTACCCAACCACTGTGAATTGAATGTCATTTGACTTTGGGCACATTGTGACTCTGAGCAAGTGCTGGAAGCAGAACTCTGGGTGAGGATGTGAGCAGGGATGCTGGCTTGGCAGGGGAGGGCTGCAGCTCCAAACACAGCTGGACAGAGGGATGCACCCACAAGGGGCTCGTGGATCTGGCATCAAAGCTCAGGCATCCACAGAGCTTTGCTCCAGTGGTGCAGCCAGAGGCTGCCCTCTGCCACCACGGACATCTGCTGGCAGTTTCCAAATCCAGCCTCACCCAGACAGCTGGGTGGCCCTGGGGACTGCTGAGGAAAAAGCTCTGGGGGGAAATGAAGTGTAGAGATTGGGGACCAATCTTGGTGGGGGAGCTGATGATCCTTGCCTGAGGGGGGGCATAGCTCTCAGTGCTGAGAGCTTCAAATGTCAGAGGCTGAACCCACTGACTTTGGTAGGAACTTTGGTAGGAACCAGGGGTGGGCTCATAATCAAGGAGAGAGGAGGAAGAAAGCAGCAGGAAAAGGTTAGGGGAGGAATGAAAGTGATAAAAGCAGAAAACACTGAATAGAGAGAGAGCAAAGCAAGAGGAAGATCCTGACTCTCCACAGTCCTCCTGGTGCAGCCCTTCCCCTGGCTGTGGCCACACTCTCAGCTTGGTGTGCCAGGGTGGCTGTGGCTGCTGAGCTGCCTTCATTCAGCAGTGACAGCTGGGTGCTGTTGGCCACATGAGAAAACAGCATTTCTTGAGTGGTGAAACAGAAAATGAGAATGTTACATGGGTTTTTGGTTTTTCTGGAGTCAAGTTGCAGCTCCAGCCTGGAGAGCTTGGGGCTGGCAGGTGGGTGGTTCCTTGTGACAGATGCTCAGGAGAGCATCTCGAGTTCCTGCAAGCACAGAGCTCCAGGTCTAGCTCCCTAAATTAACCTGCTACTTGTAATGTAAACACCCCAAGTTGAGATCCCATCAGGCAGGTAACCCCCCACTGCTGTTTGGAACACTGCCCAGGAGCCAGCCAGCTGACCAGAGGCATTAGTTCCCACCCTGCTTGGCTCCTCTTTGCAAAGGGAGCCACAGAGGCTGCATGAAACAACCCCAGCCACAGGGCTTTTGGCTGTGGCTTGTGCTGGCCACTGCTGCCAAAGTGACTTCATGAGCAGTGGGGAGAGCAGTGCACAGTGGTGCACAGGTCCTGAGCACACCAGGGCAGCTGGAGGCACTGAGGTCTCCTGTCTCAAGCTCCTGGCCAGCCTGGCAGCGTGCAGGACAGGCTCATGTCACACAGTGACCTACAGCCTGTTGCAGTGCACACAGTACAGGGTGACTGCCTGGGTCTGGCCTCCATGGGGAATGAAAAATGGGTGCTTTAAAGGAACTTCTCCCCTCTTTCATCCAGCCCATCTTTGGGTACAGATAATGAGTGTACTTCCCTACCCACAGAATAGAGTTCTCCAGGTACAGCTATAGCAGGTGCACCTGCTCTCATGAAGGAGTGTGAGACAGGGTCTCTGGCTTGTTTTACAAGAGCATGAAGTCAGTTTTACACAGCAATTGGGTGCAAAGAGCAAGTGCCACCACTGCATCTGTAGTGGCACATCACTGGGGCACTCTTTGCTTATTTAGGTTCTCCAAACACTGCCTGCAGTGGGAGAGAATGCAGATGGTAGGTAGGAAAGGAAAAGGAGATTCTCATTATATGTGAGCCTGAAATGCATAATAGGAATACTGGGCTCCCCCTCCCACCCCACCTCCCCATAGCTCTACTCAATTTTAGCTAAGCCCCTGTTTGCTTTTGTGTCTCTGTAGAGTATCTGTAACTTGTGGAGTGCTCCTTTCCTCTGCCAGTGTGGCAGAAGCTGTAAGTGATTTGGAGTGAGGTGGCCCATGAGTGAAACACTGAAGCTTGAGCTGACTACATTTCATCTGGGTGTCTTTCTCTTCTCAGCTCTGGACCAGCAGCCAGCTGTGACTCGGGTTCCAGAGAAGCAGCTCCAGACAACAAGCCATGGCAGGCAGCCTCCCCTGCCTGCCTGCTGCAGCTCTCAGAGCAGATGGTCCCAACAAACACATTTAATAACTTCTCATCCTTAGGGTGCAGTGATCCAAGGCACTCCCAGTTCAGGCCAGGCAGGAGTCCCTTGCCTTCCATTCTGCCTGCAGCCCTGGAGATGGCTGTGGATGTGTTAGCCTGGATGGCTGTGCTGCTGCACTGGGTGTGATGCCTTGTAACTCACAAGCAGGAACCAACCTGAGCTGCCTAATTCATTAGCTGAAGTCATTAGTTTCCTTAGTTTTCAAGCCATTATGCTGACAGCTTTCAGAGGGAAGTTTCAGTTCTGCTCTAGCTAACCAGAAAAGGCTTCATTTTGTTCATCCTGAGGTTGGGGGATGATTTTGTTTTCTTTCACAGAAGATTTATCTCCTCATTTTTAGGTATACTAACAGGAAATTTTAAAAAAAATGAGCATAGCAAAAGGTTGCAGATCTGTTTTCTGCTGAGATTTGGGTAGTGCTGGCAAGCAGTGAGGGATGGAGATGCCAAGAAAGGCAGTGGCAGGGGTGAGGAGGCCATGGGGTGGTGGGACAGAGCTGGGAAGTGGCCTGGGCAGGAGAAGGTGGCAAAAGAGAAACCTGACATGTCCTAAGGGTCACCATGTGATATTTAGAAAATAAAGGATGTATTTAAGCAGCTTGCAGGACAAAAAAAGAAGCAGGTAAAGCTTCCTGAGGACAGGAAAACAACCATCCCACTCCCCTGTTTTTGCTAAAGGGGAACAATGTGTGTGCTGAAGCCCTGCAGGCTGGAAAGGCAGCATGTTATGTTTAAGACCAGAGGTAACTTCATTAGAGCTGTTATATTTAGTCTGTCTTATAAAGACTATTATTTCTATGGAATATTACATAGAAACTGTTACTATGTACAGCACAGTAGAAAAATGTGGTTTCTGTCCCACAGAGCTCACAATCTGCCTCTGCAAATTAATTTTGCCGACAAAGGTTAAATGGCAAGAGGTAGAGGATTTGAATCTGTGAATTGTCACATGGGTGGTGAGCTGAGAGAGGGGAGCAGGCCTAGCTGGGAGGCTGTCTCCTGTCCTGGTGTGCCTCTCAGATGGTGCAGGCTCCCAGGGAGCAGAGCTGGACTGAGGCCAGGCAGAGGGTGAGTTTTACACAGAAACAGAGGAGACCTGGGGTAAGGGTGAGAGTGACCAGCTCTGCTCCACCTTCGATGACATCTTCAGATATTGACTGAGATTAGATTCCAGCCTGCCTGGATGTTATGGATGTTACCAGTGGCAAACATGGGAACAGGGTCCTTGGGGTAAAAGTAGCATCTCCACCCTCAGTACAAAGCCCAGCTGAGCAATCTACTCCGTCTGACCCTGCCAGGGTGTACAGGGAGGTCAGAGGGTTAATTGTGAGAAGCAGTGACTTTGAAACTGGCACTGAAACTTGTATCTCAGCCCTCTGCTCCCTGGGGAAGGCCTGCAGCTGCTGCTTCCCCTCACACCTCTGCCCTGCACCCCAGGGATGCCTCAGAGCCCCCTCCCACCTGCCTGGCCTCTACCCAAACATCAGGTCATCTCTCCCCAAAGGTGGCCTGAAGGTGCTGGAGGGCTTCAGGCTGAGGACGGAACAGAGCCAGCCCTCAGGCAGCTGCCCTGCAGGGGCTGGGCATCCTTGAGGAGGTGGAGGCACTGAACCATCCATCCATCCATCCATCCATCCATCCATCCATCCATCCATCCATCCATCCATCCATCCATCCATCCATCCATCCATCCATNCTGATGGAGGTAGGGGCCCTCTGGGCTTTCCCCATGCAGAGAAAGGACTTTGCTGGTACAAACCACAAGCCCTTTGGGGGCTGTCTGCAGAAGCAGTGCCCTGGGAGTGCCCATGTGCAGGGCTCAGGTCACTCTCCACCCACCGGTGCTTTTGGACCACGAGAGGCCTCTGGGCTTCATGCAGAAAGGCAGTGCTGGGGAAACCACCTGTGGTGGGACCTGGCTGTGGGTGGCTTGCTTTTGAAAAGCAAGCAAGCCACAGCTGGAGGAGTGCCAGACAGCTGTGAGCTGAGGCAGCACCCTGCTCTGCTCACTGGAGGAAGGCTGGTGCCTTCGCAGTCTTCCTCGCCTCCTGCGGGACCTGCGCCAGAGGCTCAGAGACCCTGAGGGGAGTGCAGACTGCTGTGCTGTTTATTAAGGGGCATTTTGGGAAGCCCTCAGCACTGATAGCATCAGGGGCCATGCTTTGGGCAGGCAGAAGTTGCTCCCATCACTCAGCTGAGGCAGAGGTGAGCTGAAAGAGGCATTGCTGCAGTTTTGGCAGCATATCGCTGCTCGGTCCAGGCAGTGGGTGGGCAGGAGCCATTCAAGGTGTCAGATGATGGCAAGGAGCTAAGAAAAACTGCAGGGAAACTATTAACCTTGACTATAAATACTCTCTTAAATTGCCATAAACTGCATGCAGTGGTAGCTTTAGATGATGCAAACAAATGGTCACTCACTCAAGTCCAGAGCTGAGCTCCTAAACCACAATTAACATAAATATGCTCTACTTCATGAAACCAGAGTTTTATTCTATTGTTTTCTATTCAGAGCAATATTACAATGCTGGAATGTGTCTTAGCAGCCTTTTAGCCCTTGTCCATAAAAAGAACAAGTATTTTCAGCCAATGCTGAAATGCTGTCTACAGAGCAGCTGCCTGGTTGTGTGTCCCCAGCAGAACCTGAATGCTGGAGAGGAAAACTCCTCCACTGGCAGCACACCTATCCATGAGGTGGTTTCACACTCTGCTGGCTGAAAGGAAGTGCTTTGGAGAATCACTTGCACTTTGTTTTCCATCTGTCATGGTACTGCAAAACCTAATGAGAGATGAGCCAGAAGAGGAAAGCTGGGTAGGAGAGGCTCAGGGATTTATTCTTTGTGGGAGTGGAGCTGCACACCTGGTGTCAGAGCAGCAGCACACTAAGCTGTCTCTAGTGATATATGTATCCAGCAGTGGGAGATGCCAGGGATTTCTTAGCTGGTAGCCTCAAGTTCTGGATGAGTGGTTTTGTTACCCCTCACAAAAATCCTTTTTTTTTCCCCAAGTCTCCCCTAAAATCAATCAGGTTTTGGTCACTGGGACCTGGAACATGCTATAGACCAGTACAATTCTCTGCTTGCTTTAGCTTAACTTTGAGTTTCCTATTTCCCTGCTGTAGACTCTGCTCACCTCAACAGTAATTAGAAGGTCTTGGAGCATGGATGTTAAACAGAAGCCTCCTCAGATTCAGATTCCTACTGTGTATTCATGCAGCCTATGACCAGGTTTGCAACATGAGTGGGGAACCTGCTTGCCATCTTTTGTGTCAAAAGGCACCTTTACTGAGAGGAACCTTCTTCAACTGATTTCCAGCAAGTGTCTGAGGGCACCCAGGTTTGAGGAGGTCTTGATTTATGTGTGTCGATGCTTGGTTAGCTGGCAGCTCCAGGCTCTGTGTGGAGAAGCACCTCATCCTGAAAATGATTGTTTTAATTTCATTCTAAAGGTAGAGGATATTAGAACCCGAAGTCTTAATGGCTCACGATAAAATATGGAATAGCAACTACCCATTACATTTGTTATTGTCTCTTTCTTCCGTAAATCAATATAATTGAATTTCTCCTAAGTTCCCCAGTATTGCATGCAGCCGTGTGCAATCACAGGGGACATTGCACAGAGATGAATAAGCACAATGCCATTCTAAATGAGCAAAGCACCCAGTAGCCTCTCTCAGAGATTTGTTTTGCAGCACACTCACCTTCTCCTGAGCCGGCCTGACTCTGTCCTAGGGGGAGGACTCCTTTCCCTCCAGCAGCTGGGACTTCCCGCAATATTTAGAAGTAGCATATGGAATTCTCATTGCCAGGAATGTCTCAGTCTCAAGAGTGGATGAAAGCCTCTGCTGGAAAGGCTTTTCACTGTCAGTGAATTGATTCCTAAGTGAAGCTTGTCTCTGCCTCAGTTTCCTGAGTTGTGTGACTTCAACAGCCACCTGGTTTCTCACTTTTCTTAATTTCTTTCCCTTCACCCAGGTTTCTTTGTTTTTTAAAATGAATGTTGTGGAAAATCCATGTTCTAAGATCCTTTCTGCTGTTCCTGCTACACAGCTGGCACATCTACCTGCCCCCTTCCCCCTCCCTGCCTCTCCTCAGGGCAGAGCTGTGTGGTGGCTCCTGCAGTGCTTCCCCTGTCAGAGCTCACCAGAAGGGTGGCTGCTAGCCCGTTTTACAGAGAGGGGAAACTGAGGCATGGAGCCAGGCACCTCATCAGGAGGCAAAGGTGGTGCTGGAAGTAGAGCTTCTGTTCCCTGAGCTGTAGGTCTGTGCCCTCACCTCTGCCACTTCTTGCTCGGGTGCCTGCTGCCCTCACTAGTGCTGGGCTGGGGCAGGGCTGGGGCAGGAGCTCCCCCTGAGCACGGCTCCTGCAGGCCTTGCTGCAGAACCAGAAAGGGAGAAACCAGCTTTTGCTCTTCACCAGTGCATTTGTCATTGCCCCAAGCTCCCAGGGGGACCCCAGGAGGAAGGAAACAGCATCTTGAAGTCTGGGAATTCCCCAAAAGGGGTCCAAAGCCATGAGCTAAAATGCTGGGGTTTCATTTTCCATTCTGTCTTCACTGCAAGGCCGATGGTCTGTGCCTGTCCCTCCTGATCCTGCCAGCAGCCAGCTCAGTTCTTCCATCTGGACAGCACACAGCAGCACAGCTGGGACACTGAACCAGCTTTCCATCCTGAGCTAGTGTGTGCTGAGATGCAGGGCAAATCCTCTCGGGTTTGGAGCCCTGGTGTGTGCTCAGGCACTGTAACCCTTCAGAGCAGCTCTGGCACGCAGCCTGTCACTGAACCTCATCTTTAATCCCAGCGGGGACAGAGGTGGGACCCCTGCACTCGTGCGTGGCCAGTGATGCCATTGCCTCCAGACACTGCTGCATATTGAAAAGGACACATCCTGCAGCTGGAATGGATTATAGCCACTGCCTGGGAAGATTCTTCCCGGGGTCCTGCTCCCCACCCCATGCACGAGGGCTTCACTCACTCAGCAGCCCAGGGTGAGGGGCACAGGCTCTATTCCTGGCTGGCTGCAAAGCAGGCTAGTACACTTATCAGTCATTAACCTCCTCCCCCATCACCCAGAAACCCCCTAAAAATCCCAAACCACCATAAAAATGTGTTGGCAGAATAGGAGCGAGTCATGCAGTGCTATTTGGAAAACACGATCTCGTTTTCAAAATAGATTAATGATGGGTTTGGTGCCGGGGAGTCTGCCCTCCCCAGCCCCCCCTGGACAAGCATTGCAGGCAGGTCTGCAGTCCAGCAGTAGAACTTCCTAAAAAATAAATACAAGACTAGCTAATAATAACAGTGCCACTGCTAGTACTACTAATAGTGTGCTTCTGGCTGGCAAGGTCTGTGTCTTTACAGCCTGTTCTCAATGAGAGGAGCCAGGGATGGGGAGGTGACAAGCTCAATTAACTGGGATCCACCCCGGCAGGGGCAGTGGTGTCACTGATGGAAACTGAAGGGTGAGGTTAAATGGCTGCCTCACCGATCCAACACAGCTCGTGCTGCTCTGAGCAGGAGCTAATTTGTCAGTTTTTGAGGCTTTTCCCACTTGTCTTACTGGAGGCAAGGCTCTGGTCTTACCCCCACAGAGCCAGACCAGCTGGAAGTGTTATGAGATCCAGCAGGTAATCGAGATAAAAGCCATTTGGATATGTCCTAAGCAGCTTTTTTCCTACTAGGGCTTGTTTGGGTAAGGGGAGTAGAGGATGTGTTGGGTACATTTATCTGACAGAAATTCACTTTTGCAGATGACTGGCACCTGCACCCAGACAGCTTTGCCTGGGGATAGTCTGCTGTAGTTGTCCTGGTAAAACCCCTCCAATGCTGCTCTAGCCCCTACCCAAATCATAGAATCATGGAATGGCTGGGTTGGAAGGGACCTTAAAGACCACCTTTCACTAGACCAGGTGGCTCAAAGCCCCATCCAGGCTGGGCTTCAACACCTCCAGGGATGGGGCAGCCACAGCTTCTCTGGGCAGCTGTGCCAGTGCCTCAGCACCCTCAGAGTAACGAATTTCCTCCTAACATCTGATCTAAATCTCTCCCCTCCTCGTTTGAAGCATTTTCTTCTGGCACAATTAATAGTGGCACGGTCTGCCCAGCCTGAGCACAAGTGCTGCTCCGAAGGATTGATGCCGTGTCTGCCATGAAGGATTTCAGCGGCGCTTCTGGGGACCCGGGCGGAGCGGGGCTGGGGGATTGCAGTCACATGCTGCTACTGCAGGGCTGGAGGAGAATTAGTAAAATTTGCTGCAGGATTCCCACACCCTTGCAGCAGAGACTGGCACTGCATCCCGAGGGCCTCTGATTCAGCTCTTTCTCCCCTTGGTCTCGATTGCTAGCACTGGTTTTCATCAGATGCTATGGACTATAAAGTGATTTTCCTAAAAGCCGCTATTTTCCCCCCCACCTGATGCTATTATTTAATGAAATCAATACACAGTGTTGTTACATGTTATGTTGTTTGTAAGCTATAAGCTTTCAAGCTAGGAATTGGAACAACATTATTCAAAGCCTTTTCAATTTGCTGTGCCTGCCAACTTATATGTTGATTGTGACATTTTGTCCAAATAGTATCAACTTGCTAAATGGTAGTGAGAAATTTAGGTGTGTTAACATGAGGGATTAGAGTCTGTCATCAGGATTCACCTGCGTGCCAGCAGAGATGTGACTTCATATTCTTTGGTTTTCCTACATCTTCCTCAGTTTGCTTGCATGCATGTATGGCACAGGCTCCTTCCAGGCACTGTCAGACTGCACCATGCGCTGACTGCTAAAATGAGAGCCAAGGTGTGAGCCTGCAGAGGCTCTGGAAGTTGCATCCAGGCTGTGCCAAGCCTCCCTGAGCTCTGTGCTCTGCCAAAGCATCGTGATGGAAGCTGTGATGCTGTCAGCCTGTCCTCACCCAGGGGAACCCACCTGGGTCACTGCAGCAAGGCTGGACTACGGCTGCTGCTGAAACAGCCCCTCAGCTTCCCCTTTTTGAGCTTTTTTTAAACTGCAATTTTACAGTTGCATTAGCACAGAGTCCAGAATTGAACTTCTCTCCTTTTTCACAGGCAGGAGGTAGGGGGGCAAATGTTATTGATGAAATAGCCCCAACTGCCCCATGAAGCTCATTAAAGTGATGAGGTTACAGCCACACTGGCTCTTCAGTGCTGTCAGCAGTGCCCCACTGCAGTGCTGCAGCTCTCAGTGCCAACATGACATCTTCATTCAATGCTTTCCCCTCTGAAACAAAGCCTTTGTAGTTAGATTAGATCTGAGGGGATGCTGTTGGGCTAGGGGCTCCACGAGGTGATGAGTGAATGAATTGAATTGCAGCATGTGGCCCACATCTCCCACAGGTCCTTTGGACTTGTTTACATGAGACCTTTTATCTGCATGAGAAGATAGGAGTGCATCCCTCCCCTTCCTGGGCAGACCCAAAATGGTGTGTGTAAGTGATGGTGGGACAAAGTGGGGCCAGGGAAGGGGGACAGAGGAGACAGATGTATCAGGGATGCAATGGTCTGTGCTTCTCTTTTGCCAGCACTGTTGTGTTGGTTGGAGCAGTGGCTTTTCACTCTTCTGTTGCCAAAAAATATCTGTGCTGGCAAATGTCCCAGTGCTGATGCAGTGGTATCACTTGAGAAGGGCTTTGCTGGCATTGTTTGCTATCTCTTAAGAGCCAGTCTGAGATATTCCAGCTGGAGGAGGTTTCAATAAGCTGCATTTCCTTAAGGATGATTACTGAGAGGTGTGACCTGTATCTGGGGGAGGTGGGGATGCTGGAGAAGGAGAAGATATCCTTGTGAAAACATGAATCAATCAGCCACTTGAGAATTCATATGCATTTCTGCTACTGAAACAAAAAATGAGGAAACAAACCTCAGGTTTTTGAGGTGCTCTCCTCCATGCTTTTTGAACCTCTGCTCTTACTGTGAGAGGCAGAAAACTGAAAGCAAGAAAGGGGGGGCAGTTTTATATTCATGAGAACCACTAAGCCACAGAGACCAAGGAGACAGAGGAACTCTAGGAGGTCCGGTGGTGGTGGTTTGAAGCCCCAGGCTTTGCAGGATGCTACTACTTGTGTAGCAGTGAATGGGAGTCCCTGATTGTGATCTTTCCCCCTGCTGTTAGTGGGCCAGCAGGGAAAAAATATAGAGATGAATTCATGTCCACACAGAGATGTCCCATTTGAGGTCTGTGATCCCCACTTTGCTGTGCTCTTGTTCAGCACACGGGAAAAAATCCCACCATGAGAAGGTCCAAGTGGCACATGTCCTGCTGTCCTGCTGTCCTGCCCTCAGCTCCCACAGAAGACCAGAAGGTGCAGGGAAGGTGTTTGTGACTCAGGCTAAATGGCTACTATGGAAGTGATACTGTGTGCTCATATTATCACTCTGTCCCCTTCAGAGTTTTAACTCATTTGACCAAACGAGGCAAAATTTCAGAGACCTCAGAAAGAGTGAGCTCCCTCAGTTCCATGAATATGAACACCTGTTACCACTCCTAACACAGGAAAGGAACAGCAGCTCATCCTTCTCTGGGTGTCTGGTGAGAATCCTGCTTCACCTTTAAGATGTCATTTGTAGAAAACAAAACCTTTTGCTGTACACAGGATTACTTGTTTCTTTGATTGATTGTCTGTTTTACTTTATGAAGATCCCAAGCAGGGCTCCATGACACTGAGGACCCCAGGGGCAGGACAGCCTTTCCATTTGTGTAGGACTTTGTCATGGCTTGGTGCTCTGGGGGGAGAGATGAACAGGGGAGCAGCTGCTCCTCAGATGTCCCCTGTGGACAAACCTTGGAGCACAGCCTGGAGCTGCTGACCAGCACTGATGGCCTGGGACAGGAACAACCAGGTGACACAGACCCAGACAGCCCTGGAATTCATCAGGGTGGTTTGGCTGTCTCTGCCAGAACCCAGTGCAGTGAGACCCCTGCCTGAATTGACCTGGACCTGCCAGTTTGTTTGGTGTCTAAGTCTATTGGGAAGAAAGGTAACAACAACCTGAATATGCCCGGAGAAGGATGCTAACAAAGTCAAATTTGGATGATGATGGATTAGTAGAAAGCAGAGTGATGATGGGCTGTAATTTCTCCTTTGGATTTTGGAAGGATTAATGGGTGAGGGAGCTTTAGTACTGCTCATGGCAAGGTACCAGAATACCTCAGGATTGTGCTCAAAGCCTGGATTTGTGCTGCTGCTGTAAACCAGTGTGGGAACTGACGTGGTTTTGCTGGTGCTGGTGGTGCTCAGCAGGTATTTCAGGGCTGTGATATGAGGGCAGCATGGAGTGGGTGTCACACAGACACACACTCCTGGCACGGAGGGCTCGTGCCTCCGGGGCTGACAGGGCTGGCACGGGTGTTGCAGCATCAGCTGAACACTGCTGGGTACTGAATCACAGGGACCAGGGCTGGGAGAGGATTCTTGAATCCATCTGCCTGCCATCAGTGACCCCAAACTGCAGCAGTGCTGCAGGACAGTCCTTTCTTCGTGACCAGATGATCACAGAGTGTTCCAAGTCCCTCTGTCACTGGTATCATGACAAAAAGCAGCTCTCAAGCTCTCTCACTTCCGAGGTCTCTACGGACTTTAGAACCCATTTCTGATCTGGATCAGCCACCCGTGTGTAGCACCTGGGAATTGCTTCCATTTGGAGCAAAGTCCAGTGTCCATGAGCTGGAATGGTCCAGGGCTTGTGTGCACTGCATGGGTGGAGTCTCCTGTGTGCTGGAGTGCACTGAGCACACTCTGAGGACACAGCTCACTGCTCTTCTTGCTTCAGGATACAGAGGCAAGAGGGGCAAACCCAAGTTGTTAGGACATATCACAGAATCATAGAGTGTTTTGGGTTGGAAGGGACTGAAAAGATCTCTGGATCCTGTAGGAATTGCTTGGCAGGTGAGCAGTAGATGAAGTACTGAAATGGGAGCACCATCTCTGAGCCCCTGGGAAGAGAGAAAGGGAGGGAGAAGTGGGGACCTCCTTCCCCAGGGAAAGAAAGGGAAAGGCTTATCCTGAGGATACTGGCAAGGGCAGTCCCCTAAGCATGAGGCATTACTCCACCACAGGGTTTCACCCAAACAAAAGGAATGTATTTCTGTTCAAGCACTGAAATCAAGTAAAAATAAACAAATAAAAAAATACAAAGGTATTTTTTACATCTCAACTTTAAAGCGAGGAAGAAAACACCTCCATTCAAAAGACAAATCCAGACACAATTCCCAAGGTGGGAGTTTCAATAGAAACTATTTTGCTTTAGAAACATTCATGGCAGAACTCCCTTTATTGCAGTGTAATGTTCACAGCACACAGCACATTGGCACAAATGACATAGTTTAGACAGAAATAAAACTTGTAATCTGAATGTCTTTTAAAGTCATCCGTTGTTTTTGTGCAATCTCCTTTCTTATTTCATCTCCTGCTTTACTTATATATATACTACTACTATATGAGCTACTATATAGCTCAATGACAGGGATGTGTGTACCTGCATTAAATGAGAAATCCCCATTGCACAGAGACAAGACTCTGACTCCCAGCAACCACTGGCAGCCTTTGCTGAAGATGAAAGGATGCTACCAGTCTCAGCATCACATTGATTTTACTCAAAATAATTAAAATGTCTCTATTTTCCTCATGTGTTCACTGGATAGATTTGACCACATCCACTGTACAATTGGTTTTGCTGCTACTTTCATGTAAAATCAGCTTTTTTTCACCCCTTGTAGCTCTGTGTAGATTTTTTCTAGAGTAAGAAGGAAGCCTAAAAGGAAACTGCAGTTATATATCCAGAAAAGCATGCAGTGGAGAAAAAAGGGTCAGGTGTAGCACGTGAAACTATCTGCATTTTTTACCACATTCCCAACACCAGGCTGAAAATATCCCATGGAATTCACAAGCATCTTAAAATAAAAGGGAAAAAAAGCCCCACAACATGAAGATTTTCTTTTTGTTCGGATTCCTGTCAGGTCAGAGAACTGTATATTCATGCAAATTATTATCCCTGAAACAAAACATACACAGCACAATGTTGGGAATTATTTTTTTCTTTGGGATGGCTTTTGTGGTGAGCATTGTGTTTGCCTCTACAACAAATTTTCCATTTGTTTTCACGTAGTTTCCTACAAAAACACCCAAACCAAGAACCTCCACCCAAAAAACTTTTGATTGAAAACTTATCATATCCCTACTTCATTCAACACTATTTTTCACAGTACAAATTATGTGCACAGCTCATCCACTGGTGCAGTCCTGTGGCTTGAAAGGTGTTTGTTGTATTATGTCACTTCGATAATTATGTAGGCACTGGTGAACATCACTTTGAAACAGTCAATAAAGCAAGGTGAAAACCTGAATTATCTTTGTTTTCACACATTTTGGAATGCTGATAGAAAACTCAAGTAGCAACACCAGGAGGAGCATTGTATGTGCACATTTAGCTGTAAAGCGCTGCCTCACTCAGCTCCATGGAGTCTGCAGGAGCAGTTATGAGACCTGATGCTTTTCTCATTCATTAAACAGTGCTGGCCAGCATGTAACTCTGAGCAGAAAAGCGTTGGGGTTGCTGGAGAGACAAGACCTCTTTGTGATGTGAGCTCTGGTTTTACACCTGATCCTGCTGTGTGCAAGAGCTGCAGGGCTGCACAGTCAGACAGGGAGGGGGTGAGCTGGAAACAAACCCCAAATCCAAGGCACAACTGCTCACACCTGCCAGCCCCCAGGAGAAAGGGTGAATTTCTGTCCCACTGAAAATGGTAGGAGTTTTCTCATCAACTTTAGTGTGTTTTACTTTGCCTGTCTGTTTTTTTGGCTCCAAACCACACATTTTTATGTCTTGAGCAAAAAGAGAGTTCCCACAGCTGTTGGTAGTAATAAGTCTCTTCAAATCAGTCACTAGGGAACAACTTCACTCATTTGTACACACAAAGCCAATGTAATGCAGGGATGTCAAAAAGCAACCATGGCTGGCACCTGCAGGGAGGCTGAAAAAGTCAATTCAGGATGGCTTTAGAGCCACAGTTCTGTATTGACTTCCAAAGAGTCCTCCCTGCGTGTGAATGGTGGGATTTGCTGGGAAAATATTAGAGCCAGCAAAAGCAAAGTGCAATTACAGCTGCTGATTACAGATAAGGAGTGTCTCTCAGGATTCCCCTTGCTTTCTGCTCCAGCCCAGGGGAGGTGTTTAGACTGGGAAGCCAGCAGCATGTGGAGTAGGACATGGAGTTAAACTTCAAGATTCTTTTAAAGGTGACCAATTGTAGCACTTCACAGAGATGCCACAAGATTTGTAGATATATTTGGTTGGCTTGGTTTTTTTTCTTTTCCTTTTTTTTTCTTTTTCAAAGGTGAACTTTATTTCTCTTGGAACAGTTGAGTTTGGTGGCTTTTTAAGGAAATTAAGCCCAGATTTCTTTTTCTGCATTTTTGAATGGTAACTAAACTAATGTTGCTGGCACTGCAAGGGCTGCTACTGAGTCAAAAGACAGCAAAGATTCCTGTGCTTGCCAGCAAAGCTCCCTCTGGGATGAGTCTGGCTTGGCAAAGAGGGTTCCATGTAGTCCTATATATCTATATGTATACCTGTATATATCTCTATCTCTCTATATATATCTGTATCTATTCTTATGTGTGTTTATATCTATAGGAAGACAGGAGTTTTTGAAAACAAAAAAGCTAAACTCAAGGAAGTTAACCACTTATCAAATCCCAATGGGCTCTGCTCATTCAAAAATATTTTAATTTTGAAAAGTTTGTGTTATTAAAAACACTATTTCCCATGAGATCGAGATTCAGAAGGTTTCTCTCAATAGAATGTGTATTTTTTAGGAGTGTGGAGGGGATGGAAGGAGAGGTTAAGTTAGCAGCAGCATCAACAACACAATATATGAGCACAGTGAGTATTTCAAGAGTGGATTGAATTTTATGCTGGGTTCAAGCCTTGGTGAAAGCCTTGATGAAAACCTGCCCTTCTGCCCATATTTTGAAAGTGAGACAGAAAGAGCTCTGTGAGCATTTCTTGTCAATAAGGATGAATTCTGGTAGGGGAACAGGGAATGTTTCCTAGTAGATGATGTTCGAGGGAAGAGGCAATTAGTCTACTAGCTTTGTGTACTTTGACTCTTTTACATGTACTAAGTAAAGTGGTTTGATGGCAGTTTGAGGAGAGTATTAGGATCATCTGTTAGTCAGATTTCAAGCTAATTAACCAGCCAATCTGCTCACACTGGAAGGGGCTCGTGTATGATTATGAGTCACCCACTTGGGTAACTGATATTTGTTTATTTTTAGGCAGACTGTGAGGCACCCAGACACTACAGCAAAGGGTTCCAGATCAGTACTTTAAATATATGAAATATACTGGTGATTTGGACCTTGCAGATGAGAGGAGTGTCTGCTTTCTCACAACCTCTCCCTTTGTAGAAAATGAGGTCAGGCTCATCACATGAAGACAAATTCCTTATCCTAAGTATAGTTAAGGCTCATTCCTGAAATATACAGAAAGCATTATTTTGGGATGGATCTGTATGTACTCTTGCAGCCCTTGGTAGGCCCTGTATTTCTAAGTGAAAGAGTTGGGTCTTGCCCGTGTAAGAGTATAAAATTGTGTGGTGCTGCATTAATAGCATCCAGATTTTTGGTGCTTTGGTCCTTTACTCTTGAAACGTGGTGCTGAAAGTGTGAGTCCATGAAGGCACGAGAGAGAGGTCAGCAAAAGAGGCAAGGAAAGTACACTGGGATTTGGGGACAGGGGTGGGGGTCTCAGGTACCATTGAAACACATTGCCTGTTTTTGGAGGTGATCACTCTCTATAATCCCTTTAATGAATGCATCAAGCTCCCTTCCACACTTAATTAAGCGCCTGTCCCTTCCCACCCCAGACCCACCTGAAACACATTCGTGGCCAGCTCAGACTCATTTGTCCTTGTGCCAATTCCCTTCAGTAGCTGTTCTACAGAGCACATCCCAATTTGTTTTGTCAAGAGCAGGAGGAAAATTTTTCTTTTCTGCATGAGGAATTTGGAATCAGAAGGAAGGCTTTGTCTAATAAGGAGTTTTCAGGGGCCAGTGCCTCCTCCTCAAGAGGAGCAAGTACTTTTCTCAGTTTCCCTTCCCTCCCCTTTCCTCAATTTTTACCTCCTCTGTCCTTTTCTCTATCACACACTGGCCTCTGTTTTGTTTTCTGTGGCACCTGGTGTGTGCATACCCTGTCACTTCTGTCCCTTTGCTGTGGGGGGTGATGGGCTCTGACACAAAGCCTGGCACCCCCCAAGAGAGGCAGCTGCCCATCTCCTCTGTGTGGAAGGGCAGCAGCAGAGAGGAAGGAGACACAGCCTTCATGGCACGTTGTTTCTTTTGGTTCTGGGGAAAGCATGGGGACAAAAACATCATCAATTCCCTGCAGAAGTGACTTTGGGCAGGATGACAGGAAGAAAGACAGCCATAGTGGAAAGGAGACCTGGCAGCTTGTTCACATTGCTGGATGCCAGGAGCCCCAAACATTTATCTGTGGATGTGAGATATGGAGCATTAATTAAACTGTGCAAACAATCATTTATTCATTCTTACTCTATAGCTTGGTGCACAGAAAAATGTAACGCTGGGAATTAGGTATCTTTGTGTTAAAGTGTAATTTGTATAAGAATTGCATTAAGCAAAGAGTTGACTTAATTTAAAATTCCCCTTTTGTGTATTTATGTCTTAATATTGTATTTTAAACATTGTTTTTGCTTAGTGTATTTTGTGTAAGCAGTCACTTAATTAGCAATGACTTTATTTAACTATTACAAAGGTGATTTCCATATTTTTCTAGTATTTGTTTCAGCATTGTAACTACATAAGCACAGTCTTCCCTTCAGTTTCCAGATGGAAACAGCTGCATTTTCATTTTCCTGAAATGCAATCTTTTAGGATCTTTCCTTGAAATTATTTTGCTCTGTACATTTCATGTTTGGTCACTTCTGCAATGAAATTTAATGAGCTTTCCTTATAAAAGTTTCCAGTACAAAAGTACTGCAGTATCGTGATTCTGGTAAACACAGAGAGGAAAGAAGTCTTTTACATGAACTCTACTCTATATTTCTATATATAATCTATATTTCTATTTCCATAAGCCTGTTGCAATAGGATTTGAACAAAATGTTTGATAATTACGGTGAAATCAAAGCAATGGTTTCAGACTCTGAGACAACTTCTCACAGCAGTTTCACCCCAGCTGGTGGTGGGCACGGAATCACATCAAGCAGGTTTAGTACTGGGTGACTGGAAAGGGGTTTTCTGTGAGCCATGGAGGCCTGGCAGTGTCAGTGGGATTGGGGAAACCTTCTGGTCCTGGCTCGGGCCAGCAGAACACATCTCGTGCTATTACAAACACCCAACGAAACCAGCACTGTTTCTAATAAACAATTTAAAAATATCAGATGAAGCAAAACAAACCTGGAGATGACAGAAACAGTGTTGTTTTTAGAGGTGGTGGAGAACAGAACATCCTTTTCTTGGAAACACTGCACGTCCAGGAGGAAAGCTGCTCCTTTGCAGCGTCTCAGCTTCCCCAGGCGCTGCTCACAGTCTCAAGCAGTGCTGGCCCAGGGAAACCATGTGCCAAGGTTTGTACAAGTAGGGTTTCCCAGCTCTCCCAGGGGTATTCTGTATATCTGTCACCTAAATAAAAATTCCACTTGCAATTTTTGCATGTGAAGAAAAAAGATTTGGTAATAACCTAAGGAATAAGTAATTTAGATAGAGAGAAAAAAGGGCTTTTAGTGACCCAAAAGCAGTCGTTCACTTTGAATGGTAGTGTCACAAATCATGCCTGGGCCTTGCCTGTAATCTATTATTTTAGCTGATGGCCAAGCAGTAGGTAGCTGCCATGCTTTCCACCTTGGCCACTGATGTGTGAGAAAGGATTGCTTCAGGTTGTGTTGATGCTTGAGGAGTTTGAAAACATACTGATGAGTCCTTATTTAATAAAGGAACGGGCCAGCCCTCACTGCAAAATCCTGAACATCCCAAACACAGCACAATATTAAATAATTTCCCCAAAGTAACCTTCCAAAGTTAAGATGCAGGTAAGTCTGCCTGAGGGGTAAGAAGCAAAGAGACCTAAAGTGGGTATTTCCATGGAAGAGCAAGAAATAGACAAAAATGGGCTGTGTTTGCCACTGAACTCCCAGTATCACAAGTGTCATCTCTGGAGGCTTGGGGAGAATCTAGAGAGACCAATACCCTTTAGTCTCCAGATAACTTTAATTTCATTCTTGGACTCTACACTTTGAAAAAAACCACAATAAGAAAGTGGTGATTTAGTTTTGTCAAGGACTACTGGTTTCATTCTTGGGCTGGTGTGCTCTTTGCCCACCTCTGTTCCTCAGCTTTAACAGTCCTTCAGCTCTGAGGCACCTCTTGGAGCAATGACCAGGTGATTATGAAAAATGATGGTCCCAAAGTAAACCAAAGACCAAACTGACTCATGAAGGTTGACAGGGAGCGGGGACAAATGTCTGTTTAGCTCTGTTTCAGTTCTGTTGGCACAAAGTTAAGATGAATTAAATGTGCTGGAGGATGTCAGTCCTTTGGGTGACTTCATGCAGGTGTGTCACTGAGTGATGCAGAAAGCCTGTCTGGCCTTCTTTGCTCCTGACCCTTCTCCCCCAGCAGCCCTAGCACCATCCCTGGTTGTCAGCTGCCTCACCTGGACACTGGGTCCACCTGGGGAGGTGTTTTAATCCCCTTTCCTTCACAGGAAAGAGCCCAGAGTACAATAAAAAGTCAAATCTCTTTACCGGGGCCTGGGCAAATATTCGACTCTCTGGCCTCTGCAAGTCATTTTTGTTTAATAAAATGCAGCAGAGGAGATTTCTCAGGAGACTCTCTGCTGCACTCCATACTGCACAGTCAATATTTTAACAACTTATTTTTCCTTGCATTTGTACTCTTGGAGTAAGTGTTTGTGCTGGGATGGCTGAGGTGGGACTGACACCACTGAAATGCAGGGAGAGAGGGGTGAGCAGCTGTGACCCTCAGCCTACCATGCAAAACCACCATGAACAAAATGCCCCAAACACAGACTCCAGCCATGGGCAGTGGGGGATTTCTTGGGTGCTTCTAACTGCAGCAGTTGTAAGAGTCCACTACATTAAATTATAGCAGAACTAACTGTGGTTGCATAGAGAGAGGTGAAAACGTGAAAATCAATAGATATAACCTATTTGGGGTTACCCAGGGCTGAACTCAGTCCCTCCCACAAGATTTTTTTAAAAATAAAAGTAATGAAATTATTAAAAAACCCACAGAATTGATTAACCCAAAAGGCCTGTTATCACCAACTCAGGGCTCTGTAGATTCACATGGCAAACTAAAAGGTCATTAATAAAGGTTAAATAATATGTGAGTGGGGTTTCTGCCCATATGTGGGCTGCAGTGGGCACTAAGTGCAGTAAACATTTCTGGGGGAGTTGTTAACTCTCAGGTCTGCCCTGCCCTGGCATTCCTCAAATCTCAGAAACAACTAGGTTACTAAAATGAGTGTAGTCTCAGAAAAGTTATGTAGTTAGGGAAATTGAAGGAAAGGATTTGGCCAATATCTTCATTGCTGGGCTTCAGTTTCTTATTTTCTTTCTTCCCTTTCCCTGTTTCCTCTTCTCTTCTCTGTCTGCTTGTGCCCTTATTTCAGAGTGTGGACTGGGCAGCCAAGACTGCATTTTTGTTAGAGTACTGCAAGGGTGCTCAGGAAGGCTGAGCAGTGCCCTGACCAGCCCACTGCTGGTACAAATCACCTCAGAGGAGATGGAAAGAGTGTGAGCTGTGCCCTTTCTTTCACAATGAGATGGAGAGGAAGAGTCAGCACCACAACAGCTGCTGTCTTTTCTGTCTCTGTGGCTCTTCCCTCTTGCTCTCCATTTGTGTGCTCTTGTCTTTCTTTTTAGCTCTGGAGGAACAAAGGAGAACAATATCTCCTGTGGCCCATTTGAAATAACCTTTTCCCTTTCTGCCAATGTGGACAGTCGTTGTCACCTGCGGTACCTTACAAGAGCCAGCCAGAGAGTGACTTTTCCTGAGAGTAGGTCAACCTGTAAGCAGGAAAAATAATGAAGCCTGTTTCTCTGCAGATCTATGTTCCTATCATGTAAAGGGCAGTATTGACTTTTCAGGTAATTATACTCAAATCTACTGTTTTCAAATCTCTGCATAAAGCATAGAGCATGTCATGTCCTGCAATTTCCATGTTCTTCAGCCACTGTTTCTCCCTGACCTCCCCACTGCTGCTCTGCTGCCTTCAGCCTTTCATCCTCCTTTCCATCTTCTCTGCACTTTACAGCCTCTGTGTTTTGCTGCTGCTCCAGGTTTCTCTTGAGACAGTCTTGTCATTTCCTCCTCCTTTTTAACCCATCCCTTCCCCTGGCTTGATCATTCTCTTTGTGGGGCCCTGTGAGCTGCTGCTGTCAGCACAAACAGCAGCAGGACTGTGGTGAAGCAGTAACAGCTCCCAGGACATGGAGAGCTCCAGGGAAAGGGGGTGGTACCTCACCCCACCCCTCCACAACCAGTGATCTCTCAAGGTCTCTCCCCATTAACCACAACAGACTCTCCAGAACGTGCTGGGCTCCAGAGATGGGACCCATCAACAGCCCATCTCCACTGTGACCGTCTATCCACTGACCACAATCCAGCTAGGGAATGTCCTTTTCCTGCTGCCTGCCACTGCACAGCTCTTTCATGCAGCTCTAGACAGCACAGGGCTCACCTCAGTGCTTGGTAGGGGGGACAGAAGCTTAACACCGGCACCAGGGCTTACACGACACAGCAGCTAAAGGTGGAAGAACTGAGCCCCAGCTGCTCCCTGGTACTCAATCAGCCCTTTGCACTGTGCAGTGCACTTCCTCAGTGGCTGCTATCTCTTATTATACATTTTTAATTGATTAATTTTTCATCCTTATCCTAAGGTCGCACGTTCGTGGCAGTCATTGTCCACAGCCCATGTTCATTTCATGTAAAGTTATATTTAGACATTTCCTGGATGACATATCACTAATGTACAGTATCCTTTAATGGCTCATATTAAGCCAGACTTCAGACCTTTAGGCCAGGATTTGGTTAGTCCTGGACCATAATGTGGGCTGCTCAGCAGAAGCTGGTCAGCCCCACCGGTGTGACCACAGTTACACATCTACGTGAGGCTTCCTGTTTCTTTCACACTGGTTTTGGCACTGCATTATCCTGCCCTGTTGCCCTCACTGCCTGTCCATGGCCTGCTGCCCGAGGTGGCTGTGAGGATCCTGTTTTTTGCCTTCACCACAACATCACTGCAGTGGCTGCTGTGGATGGCATTAGTTGATGCACTGGTGTACTCACCATGGCACTGTGTTTCCCCTTTGCAACATTCCACTCATAATTCACCCCTGCCACCCCACTCTCTTCGTCTCCTCTCCCCCCTCAAGTATTTTAAAGCAAAGTGATAGTTTAGAAATTGGGCACAGGGGCAAAATCATCAGAGGTCAACTTGGGAAAGTCCAAAATCTCTGCTTCCTGGCCACTGGTTTTTATAAATCCTGTAAGAATTTAATTAAGCCTGAAGGACTTTACTTTCTGTTAAGTGCTCTTGAAATTGGCTAATGGGGGAAAGAAGATTGAAGGGTGAGAGATGTGCATTGCCCAGCTGATCTCATAAGCTTTATTTCTATAGGAAATCGGTATAAAATGTGAAAGGGAGCAAGTCATGTTAAAATAACAGTTGTACTTGATCCTTCACATATCTGATGCCTTTAATATTTCCTCTCCCTTCCAATACTTAGGGGGGCCACACAGGGCTGAGATGCTCTGTCTGAAGCCTCGGACTTCATTTGCCAGGCTGAAGTTGAGTTAGCACTTCTGAGCCTCTGGGGCTGTGCCTTGCATCAGAAACAGCACAGCTCGTTATCGTCCCCAAACCCTGCTCCTATCAGCTGCTCTGCTGTGTGATGGTGGCTGACACGTGGAGGGGAATAGCATCTCTCCCAGAATATGTGAAAAGGTAGGTTTGACGTGCGATTAAATCAATAAGAGGAAGATGGATGAGCGTTCATTACCTGTATTACGGAGGAGACCGTTTTAAGAGAAGGGAAAGTTTACCTTAGGACATTTGTTCCCCCCTCCCCTTTGTTGTACAGCTGCTTGTCAGTCAGTTCTTTGGCTGTCACAGTTGGGAGTGTGTGTTTCAAGGTGAACTGTTGCTTGTTTCAGTTTGCCTTAAAATGTTGCTTGGCAAACCGAAGTAGTTCAGGAGATGATTGATGAGCAATGAGACAAGCATGCAGCAGGGACAGGCTGGACAGCTGGGATGACTTCAGCCTCAGCCCAGAGCTGATCCTATCATTTAAAGGGCAGCATTGGGTCAAAAGGAAAAAGGATGCTAAAGGAAAAAGAATGAATAAGGGAGAGAGAGTTTCGAAGGCTGCCATACAGTAGTCACCATAGTGATGATGAGGGAGGGAGGCAGAAGAGAGGGCAAAATCATTTGATAGTGAAAACATTCAAGGTTTAAAAGGCAGCCTGCTGGCTTTGTGCATGTCTGGGAACCCTAAAGACTGGGCAGGCACCATCTGGCATCTCCAAGTCTTTCTGCTGCTTTTGGTTTTATTCTGTTAAAGATTCATTTCAAGTTATTATTTGGATCATCATGTAAGAGTTACACTTAGCTTTAGCTAAAGGATGTTCTCTTTTGATACAAGTGACTCTTGGCTAAACTTGACCAACTTTATGGTGAGTCAGATATGGGAAAAAATTCCTTGTGGCCTCCTTTCTGTCTTTTACTGGTGCCTTTGAGTTGTTAATGCATTTTCTTGCTGTGAAAGGTGGATTGCCCTACTGCTGAGGTAATTAGAACAAGGCTGCACACCAGCCACAGGAGGATCTGCAGATCTGTGGCAGACCCCTTGCTCCTCAGTGCATGGAGATGGAAGAAGAAGATCCCCAAAACCGCCATACTGAGATGCCAGTTGCCAAAAATGGGAGGTACTGAAAGGAGGAGACATCCTTGGATATTCATTACCACGTTAGAAGAAACTGCAGCACTTTAAGACATGATCATCCTTCAGCTGTTTGAGTTGGTCACTCCCTGCCCTGCCACTGTCACAGCACAGCAGTTGCCCTGAGCACTCCTCACCTGCCCCAGGGCCATGTGGGGCCAGTTCACCACTGAGGCAGGCGAGCTGTGTCACAAGCAGCTCTGCCAGCCCTGCTGAGGGAAAGCAACAGTTCTCAGGGCAGGAGCTGCAGCTGAAGGACAAGGACATTCCTTACACTGCCACATTTGCAAGAGGCCATCTGACTGAAGCTTTAAATCCATCCCTTCTCATGGGAGAGACATCTGACTGCACACCACCAGGCAGTGCCTGGCTCCTTTCAGAGTTCAAACTGGAGCTTGATGCCTGAAACTTTGCTTTATTGTGTTAGGTTGTTGTTGTTTGTGCTGTTTCTGTGTCAGCTGCTGGAGATGACACAAGAGGCAGGGTTTAGAGCCCTTGACAAAGAGGTCCATTCACCTCCTGTCAATCAGCAGAGCATTGAGGCAGAGCTGGAACTATGCTACAAGAGAAGATCCTGAAGACCTTTCAAAGCTTTTATCTGTTACATGACATAATTAAAGATTCTTGAGGGACAACAAAGGGGGAGAATAATTGTTCCAGATATTGCAGCACCTATCTCTGAGTCTCAGCATCCCAGGCCATCCCTATTAATTTAGCTTGTCATGCCTAGTCTTGCTCTGTCTTTGTCTCCTTAGAACTTTATTCCAGACAGCAGGGTTTCTCTGGACTGTGGAAAAAGAGATGTATAAGATTAGAGACAAAAATCAGTCTTATTCCAGTTATTACTGGAATACTCCAAGGGCACAAAAATTTGACATTGGTTATTAACTGTGTTATTGCTATCCCTTTGAAGACTTCAGGTTATGCTGTATTTATTCTGACCCTTTTGCTTGCACCTGTCTCTTTTAATGCTTTTAAAGCTTTGCCATGCTTCATGGTAAAATAATCTGGTGTTGTCTTTTTTTCTTTCTCTCTTTAGAAGTTGAGTGAATTTTAGATTTTCAAATCTCTTTTCCTTGACCTTCTTCAATGAGAAAAGGCCTTTTACTATGCCATGAGAAGTCTGGGGATTTTGTAATTTTTTGCCTAATTTTTAAGAGTGTAGAATGGACGGAGTCTGGATTTACTTCCAATTCGAAAAATATCCTCACTAGAATATTCCCATTCCATTTGGGTTGTAAAACCAAGCCTACTATTACAGGAAAAAATGTGTAAAGCCCAATTAGCCCCCTTCCTTTAGCCCCTTAAGCAGATCACAGCATGTTCAAATTCTTGATTCTTGAACCCTGCAGTTCTAGACAGATTTCAGGCTTCCTGGGCCTTCCTACAGATATTGTAAAATGTGCAGGTGAAGTGCACTGCGTGATGGACAATGAAACTGAGGACCTGAATCAACAGCCAAACATCCTGTCCCTTGCTCCTGCATGGCTTTTTATTGTGTTTCAATGCTCTGTGTTCTTTGTAGTGTTCTGCACCAGCAAGGGTTCAGATTGCAGCATGGCTGTGTCCAATAACCCACCTCTGGGTGTTTATTTTGGACAAGGTGTCACAATGATAGCTGCTGTGGGGCACAGGCTTAGAGGTGACAGAGGTATAAAGAGAAAGGGAAATTGTACAAGCACAAGGGAGAAGAGACAAGAATGAACAGATTAAAAGATGGCTGTTTTTTGGTGCAAAGGCATTGACAGTGTAGAAAGAGAAAGTACTTGGATGGAAAATCAAGAGTTGGAGATTATAATGAGAGAGAGACTGGGATGAGGATGGGATCCCTGAGAAATGGAGAGTGAAGATAAAACAGCAGGAAATATGAGCAGGAAGTAGGGTCCCTTTTAGGGGAATGCCCATCAAGATGTGCAACACCCCCCAACAGGGCATGGAAAGGATCCAGGCTGCTGAGCCTGCCTGTTCTGCTGTGGTTAAACAGCAGTGATGCTGTGGTGGCAGGAGAGGAGCTCTTCCTCCAGAGCACCCAGCACTGCAGCACCACGAGAAGCTGTTCTGTTAGGTCAAGCAGCAGAAGTCTCTGGAGTGGATCTAAAGAGTCTCCTCTATCTGAGCATGAGAATGTGAATGACTCTGGATGACATAATTAAAAAAAAAAAAAATCAGTCATCACTCTCCTTGCCCTCAACCCAAAATAGAAATCCACATGTACAAGTGACAATGAGGTTGAAGTTCAGGTGATTCAGAAATTCAGATGACTCAGAAAAATATCAGAATAAAGGCTGTGTTATGATGCAGTCCTTAGTGGGATAGCATTCTTTCCAAAGGACATTAATTTCTTTGATACACAAGATGGACAGAGGATTCCTCAGTAATTTTGTTTTAGCTGCAGTATTTAATGAGTGGTGCCCTATATATTTATTTTGTGTTATCCAGCCTTGTTTGAAAAGCCATCTGTTTCCTCCTAAGTAAGGGTGCTATGTATTTGTTTTTCTCTGGTACGTAGTTTTTTCTGCCCTTTGAATCCCAGCTGGATGATTCTCTTAGTGGGTAAACAGGATTTTGAAAGAGGGTTTGAGGGATAAGTGCTTTTGGCTTTGGAGGATTTGAGAGTAACCATGTAAGACCTCTATTCCTCTTACTTTTTGTCAGTGATGTACTAGCTCAAGTCCTAAAATTTTCTCTCTAGTACTCATCACTGCTGCTCTTGTGGTCTTCACAAACACTCAATTGATCTTCATATCAGCTTGGCAAGGGTTTCATTTTGCTGTTATTTTTGAGAGAAGTTAGGTGAGGTTTTAGAAATAAATTTCATTATCCATCTTTCAACTTTGATTATAGGGTGCATCTTTCCAAGCAAAGACCTTGCCAACAGCATTCTGGTAGCATGATGGAGCACACCTTCTGATTATGAATTAGAGGACTGCAAGTATGACTCCTGGATAGTGTTCTTTTGCAGGCTGCATGCTTTTCCCTTCTCACTGAGGGTGTTTGAAGCACAGCAGGTTAAACTCTTTGCAACTCTGTATTCCTTAATAGCTGAGTGTGCAAATACCCATTTTCCACCTATTTTCTATAGGGTTTGGCTTCTGTAGCACAATTTTCTCTCTCAGGATAAAGCGAAATACAGATCTGGAAGGCAGGAGTCCCTCTTGCTGCATGCTTCATATCTAAACCTCAACAGAATGATCTCTTACTCAGGGAGGTAGCAGATCCTGTGGAAGAAACATGATTGCATCATTAAGGGCTTCAGAATACACATTCAGAAGCAGAGAAGAAGGGATATCAGACAAATTGAAGCTGCACACACAGGCTTAATATTAGTACTTCTTCAATCCCCCAGTCACATTGCTGTTACTAAATTTTGATATAAGTGGTGGAAGTAGAAATGGAATGACAAATACACTTAGCAGAACTGATACCAATTCACTGCAAAATATATAAATTGTGACCAATAAAGTCAGCTTATTTCACTGGATTTACTCTGGGTTTACCCTAGTGTAACCCAGAACAGACTGTGGTCCAGTGGGTACGAGAAAAGTTAGACTTTAAAGAAATAAATCTCACCAATTTCAAGTTTTATTAGCTTCTATTTCCATTGTGCCTTTCAATTTTTATATTTGTCATATACTGGAGCTTGCCTGGATGAAAGCTTTAGTATTCATTGTGTTACAGAGTTTTTGTAAAGAGTAGATGATGTTTTTAAAAACCCAAGAATAGATAATACATGTAATTGTTTATAGTGAACTCACTCTTGGCTCAATTTAGCCTTTAGTGTGATAAAGGATTTTATCTGAGAGCATAATGAATCTATATGGTATTGCCAAACTGAATCATTTAAAAATAATGAGTCAGATCTTTAAAAAAAGTGTTATGAAAGGGACTTCTAGTTATAATGTTTAGGAGTGAATATATGTTCAATTCATTTTGCTTTGCCTTCTGATTCCTCAGCCTGTGCAGTGGGCTCCGTTTATATTTTTAAGTTTCTATCTATAACCATGAGAGCAGGAAAATTACTGCCTTTTTGTTTAAATGAAGGAAAAATGGGAGTTTTAAACATAATCACATCATTCCAAGAGCTGGTACTTTGAGGAAAAAGCCTCAAATATCACAAAACTTATGATAAAGATTGTGAGAATTGGCAATTTGGAGCTCCTCAAATGTGTTCGAAGTTTAGAAATGCCCTTCTTATAAGTAAAGAATTTCCTGAGGTCTGTAAAAGATGCAAAGCTATATTTTAGCAGCACTACCACTGGAAGTGACTTCTCTTTCTGCAGGGAAAGATGCAGATTTCCACCTTCTCTCTCCACAACCACTGAGATGGGAGGCCCAGCTAATGAAAAATATTTCTGTTCTCAGCTGAGTCGACAGTCTGGTAGCACGGCCTGGGCTGGGAGGAACTCCAAGAAAGTGAGTGCAAACACCACAGCTTTCCACTTTGGGTCCAGGACCAGAATGTTCCCTGGTATCTTGGGGAAACTGGAGGAGGGAGGGATACTGGGTTCTGGGTTTATGACTCTGTAGTATCTTAAGCAGCCCAGGAGAGGTCTGGAGCCTCTTCCTGCTCTGGATTATGTTTGTGTCAGTCTGCAGCAATTGCACAAAGACAAATTAGCATTCCTCAGGTAAGAATGAGGCCAAAGAAGAATTTGCTTTCTGTGGCTTTTAATTCAGTGCAAAGATGACATAAGATTTTGTGCATCTTAACTCGCATCTGTCTGCAACAGAGAGCATTTAATTCAGGATGTGAAAGCATTTTTCTTAGCAGCTGGAGCAGACACCGAGGACTGAACTCAGGAAAGTGGTACAGGATCAGAAAAAGGCTCTTATCTCTCTGGGGTACAAACTAGGAAGGATGAAAAGTGAAGGACCTGGGAACTGCTGTGGTGTGGCCCAGTGAATGGTGAAGTCCCATTGTCTCAGCTCCCTAAGAACCCTGAGGGTTCAGCTATTCTGTTTGAGGCTGAGCACAGCAGCTCCTTGTCCTCAAACCCTCTGACAACACTTGCCTGCTATTATTAAAGTAAGAGGGTTGTCCTTAGAATGTTCTGGGGCTCCTTTGGCTCCATCTGCTAAAATTACAAGTGTGCCTGGGCTTGCCTGCAGTTTGACAACAGGTTCTGTTCTATTATTATCTGTTCTTATGAACAAATAAATGCAAAATTAATTCTGATTTGCAAAGAACTCTTGTTTTCTACACTGGCAGTAGATTACTAAGTGTGTCCTGTAAGCTGACCTCTCCTTAAATCTTCTGCAGCTCCAAGAGTTCTTTATGGAGTTGCAGCTTAAGCAACCCTTCTGAGTTTCAAGGGCAGTTACAGCAAAGTGTTACCACCCTCTGCCCATTTTTTGGCAGGGAGATGCCTGTGACTGAGACACCATCCCATGGCTACAGCAGATGACCACTGCTGAGAGAAGCAGCTCATGCATTCACTGCGGAAAATCTTCAAGCCAGTTTTGTCAGGCACACTCCTTTCCAACCACCTGAAGGCTCCAAAGGAATTTTTCTAATCCTGTAGCTCAGACCTTTGCAGAATCTTAGCCAGTATTTCACCACTTTCACAACAGGCCTCTCAGCATCTGGAGGAGCAGGAGAGGCTACTTTTTGGTGGACATGGCTCTTGTGTGGGTTGGTGCCAACAGAAGTTGTCTGTTATGCCCCCAATACCAAAACAGGAGCCTCTACAGCAGAATTGTTGTAGATGATATCCACTAAATGAAGACACAATGTCCAACAGGTCTGCCTGGCTTCCTTTTGCTGCTTGGGCTTTCATGGGGGTCTGCACCCAAAAATCTGAATAGTCCCTCCTGATTCAGAAAGTCAAAGTAGCTCCCCTAGCAGGGTAGCTCTTCCAAGTGCTGCACATGAAAGACTCAGCTCTTGAATCATTGCTGCCTCATGCTAATAATTGGAACTGGGTTCTTTCTAGCTCTCGTTAATTGCTGTCTAGCTTATATATAAACCCCTCTTGCTGCAATCACAGAGATAGTAAAGATTATGCAAATGCTGATTAGGGTGTAATGTGGCTTGCACAGCATTCATCATAACCAGTAAGAAGGGAGAAGAAGGGAAGCTTGATTCATAGGGGCTAGGCTGAAATTGTCCTGAGAGCATTTGGATTTTACTTTTTTTACTTGAAAATTGAGCATATTCGATACATAGAATGCTGAAACTCAGCAAGGAAAATATTTGAATATAATCATACTTTCCCAAAGATGCATTTAAACTAGATACCTGCTCTTGGGTTTTAACAATGCAGTATGTGGGGGTTGCTAACACAGTTCTCATCCCAAGGCAGCCACTCTCTTCCCAATACCACCTGGAGCACTTTTAGTCCTTTTGTTCACATGCACAGGTCGGAAACCTCCCCAATCCCTGTGATAAAAAATTATAAGTGAAAGTGAAATTATTCTAAATATCAGCCAGTGAATATGCTGATGTCTCCTAACTCTGAAGACCTGCATGGATAAATAGAATCCAGCTCAGAGGTATCTTCAGACAAACAGCTGGATAATTATTGCTTCTCTAGAATTTCCTCATTTTATGCCTACTGTCGTGAGACAGAATGAATGGTACCTGGGAAACTGTAAATCTGAATTACCATTTCACTATACAAGGTGAGAAAATTGCTAAGAACAGTGGGAAAAACTGTGGAACCACTAGAGGCAGACCAACAAGGGAGTACAAGCTTCAGGGTAAAAGCCAGAGAGAAGGACTTTATGCTGCCATTCAGGGGTGCACATGCCTTGGATCCCACAAGTGTGGATTCACTAGAGGGCTGGATGTGTGCTAAGGCAAAGGAAACCATTGTGACAAGAGAAGTGTTTTCCTCTGGGCTTCTAGAGCCACTGTTCTTGGTGTGGTGATTGCTCCTGACTGGATTCTCTTCAGGAATCTGCAGGGCAGCAAACACAGAGGTTCCATCCCGTGGTGATCTCGTCAGTACTGAAGTCTGATCGGTCTGCCTGGGTCAGGCTGCACGTGAATTCAGGACAGAATACTTCAGGGCTTGGAAATGCACCTTTTATGGACAGTTTACTGACAACAAAAAACATCCAGAAGCTCAAACAACCTTCCAGAATTCTCTGATATATTCCTTTAGAACCACCTAGAGCATTGCCAATAAAAGGGGGGAGGAGAGTGTGAAAAAGCCTCTCAGACCTGTTCTGATGCTCTGGCAGCACTGGGGGTAAGGCACACAGCTAAGCTGGAAGCCAGGAAAATTATGAGACTGTGACCACTTCCCAATCATCTCAAATGTTCAAATTATTCCTAAGCCTGATTCTCACAGGTTGTTTGGTGTTCCCATGACTACATGCAGAAAAGGTGAAAGTAAAAGTAGTTACATCACTCTGAAGAAAGAGCTATTATTGATTACTGAAGAAGAGACTGTAACAATTTCTACAATAATGAAAGACTCTCAGCATTGCAAATATACCCACCTAGTCTTTCTGATAATATTAGATAAGGCTTTTTCTCTTGTATGATTAGATTCTGAGATTCTTGATGGGAAAAAAAATCCTGAGAATATCAGGATACCCTAAAGACGTTTCATCCAGAAAATGAGGGAATCTGAATAAATCAATACAGCTGTTATATTCATGTCAGCCTTTTACTTTGGCAGGTTTCAACAGAATCCTTGCAGTTGCTAGTTACAAACTAGCATAGTAACTGACACTTTATGTCTGGAGAAATCTTTTGCACCAAATCCTTCTTCTTGATAAAGCTTCTTTGTGCTGCTCCAAAGGCACAAAGCAGCCTTTAAGATGCTTTTATTGGTTATATTCAGATTCAGCTGTCACAGGGAAATCTCCATATGGTGGAGAGCTGATCTTGCTGAGTTTGCAGCCTTCCCATCACAGCTCTGATTTTGCAGCCATACCGAGAGGCAGACATGTGGCTGAGGCATCACTGTGCTCTCCTAATTCCCTGCTCTGGGGCTGTACCTGGTCTCTTTTTCCAGGCACAGCTTAGACTTCATGTGACCCACTTCACAGGCCACTTTGGGATCCACTGACATGCACTCCAAATTTTCATTTGACTCCAAAGTCAATTTGGCACGGGCACAATGGCAGGCTTGATAACAGGGGAGCCTGGGGACCTCAATATATTTTTAATAGTCTCAACAAGAGAGTAAGAAGGCCCTAAGATTACTGAGACTCAGTTGTGTTATGCCATACTAATATTTCTTGTCAATTGTGAAGTAACTCTATAAGTTGACTTGGGAATTAAAATTAACTTGAAAGAAAGGAAAAATGTTACATAGCAAATGCATAAAGGCAAATATAACTTACTTCTGAAAGAGTTGGGGAATGTTTCACCTTAAATGCTTGTCATTTGGAAAACTGTCACTTTTTAGGAAATTAAAGTAGAAAATCTTAGCTTGGGCAGGGGAATTTTTTTCCCTAAACAAATGGGCTATCACATTAGACATTATTGCCTAGTAGCAGTTGAAATAAACCCTGAGGAACCCCTATCTCATGTACAGGATGCAATAAATGAATGTGTATTCCCACGATATAGGTCCTCTTGGGCAGTGCTTCAGCAATAAAAAAGAATCTAATGTAATGATTTTGTTATTCTGTTAATAAGCATCTTCAATTTGAAGCATAGGATGAGGAAGCTGCAAGTCAAGAAACTGCCTCAGTGCCAGAAATGTAGAACCTGGCTGCTGCTAAGTGTTGCTCAGATCCACAATAGGTATTGATTAGGAAAAAACCACATAACCACCTTCTGCAGAAACTGTGGAGAAGCCACATGAAGCACACAAACCACGACACTTAGAGTTAGCATTCCATCCAGAAACAATGCCAAATTGCACCTGAAACAGCAGGGTTAATAAGGATGTACTGTACCATTCCAAATTACAAATGTTCAGCTGAATGACTGTTAATTGCAATAAGCAAATTCACACAAGGAACAACGGTTTGCTGCCCTCTTTCTCTCTCTCTCTCAGGTTTACTTCCAGAATTAAAAATAACCTGTTGATACCACCTCTGGGAAGATAGGACTGGGTATGATCCCCCTCCACAAACACATAATGGCCATTTTGTGTAGGAGATCTCAGAGCAATAACTCTTCTGCATCCCAGCTCATCAAGGATCACCAACCTCTTTTTGGTAAGAGGTAATAAACTTAAGAGCTGCAGTCAAAGGCTAAACCTCTCAAGCACAATATCAGAGAAGACTATAACCAGTACTCATGCAGCAAGATATTTACCAAATAAATCTCCCAGAAGATTCTGAGAAGGTGGCAGGGGGAGCACAAAACAGTCCTTTTCCAGGCTCACCTGAGGGAAAAGGTTCTGTGGTGACACAAATCTGGCAATCACAGTATGCCTGTGAGCAAGATGCACCACAAACCACCTGATGACTTAATGTCACCAGCCCTTTCTACATCCTGTCTCTGACTAATTTCCAGTGCCTCAGAGGCAGTTGAACAAAACCTCATGAGCCAAATGTAGATGAGGCAGAGGACCAGAAGTAGACCTGAAAGTAGGGAATTATTACAGTCCAATGTCAAAGGCCAGCAGCTCACTCTTCTTTAAATGCCCTTTGGACACAACAAATCACCGTGCCCTAATTTAAAAGCATGTAGGTGTTTGTTCCTGGAGTACTGTTTGTTTGCTCTTGGAATGGTTAAAAAGCTTTTCAACCTAAGTATACTCATGACCAATTTATGAACATACATCACTGTGCTAGCACAATTCTTTAATTTAAATTGTTCTCCTTCCTTGATATTTACTGCACGACTCACACTATTTTGGCTTCATGTGGCTAGTTTAGGAAGCCAAGCTTACTTGCTTGCAGCTCCCATTCAAGAGTACAGATACTCTGCTCCCTTGTCACCCCACTATTCCTCTTCAGCACCTGTGGCAACCTGAGTCAATTGTTTCTGACCATAAGTCACCAGAACTGGACGCAATTTTCCAAACAGTGTTCCTTAGCTGTACTGTGTAAGGCCATTAATACTTCCCTCTCTCTACTAAAAATACCGTGCTCTGTGCATCATAGACTCAAGTGAACCTTTTCCATAGCCATTCTGCTGGCAGCTCACAGTCATTTTCTCATGGAGGAATTCAGTCCCATAGTAAGGTCAGAGCAGCAGACCTAATGCTACCAGCATCACCACCCTCCTTCCACTATAGTGTTCTAGGCACAGGATATTGCTTCTAATCTTTTTAACCTTGAACAAATCCTTGCTTTAGCAACTGTTATGTGCTGCTTCTTGCAATATCTCTAAGTAAAAATCATCTTTGGGTTCATCCATCATGTCAGCCTCAGGAATTTTTCCCATTTCTCTAAGTTTCCTGTTCTGCAATCCCAAGTCTTAGTCAAATATCTGCATTTGTCCCTCTTGCAGTTTAACTTCAGCTGGATTAGTTCGTGATCACTCAGTTCATGATCAGTTCCAACACTCTGGCCTTCTACAAGGTCCTTGCTGCTTATTAATACCAGGCCTAAAATAGCATCCTCTCTCATGGACTGTTTGCTTGAGAAATCGAGTTTCTACGACACTCCAGAACATTTAAGCCCTACCAGTTCCCAGTGGTACCTTCCAGTCTGTAGCTGAGAAATTAGTTTCCCTTAATCACATGCCATTTGCTCTTCTATGTCTTCCAAATAGTTTTTGGAGATAACTCCCTGCCCAAGTTTGTAAGGGATTACCACTCTTCTCTCCGTGGATTTTTGGTTTTTTTTGTTCTTTCCTCTTAGGTAATTTTCCAATGTAATGCACTATTATTTTATTTCTTCAAACAATTTACTAAAATATAGAGCCACTCCATGGCCTATACTATAATTTCTGCTGTTTTAAGTAGCTACCCTTCCAACAACTATATTCTAAATACTACTGCCAAGCACAAGTGTTCAGCATATCACAGCAGCCTTGAGACACTTTAAGCCCCAGAGAAAACATTGCTTATAAAACAAAATTCCAAACCAATTGACACTGGTGACATATCTTGCTGTAATAATTGTATTAGAAATGTCTAAAATTTTGAAGTTACAATATGAAAAAACCCCACCAAAACACTAAAGCAATTGAAATGCTAGGTATTTCATTAAATCATCACTTTATCCCTTTGGCAGCAGACATTTTTTTAATGTGGAAAGGCTTCTGACATCTTTAAAAGATACAAGAATTTGTTTTCTCTTTTTGGGGAAGAATACATTAGTACAGCTGCTAGAGCTACAGGCACTGGAATCCTATTATGTTTTCTCCATTTTTTTCTTTTTTTTTTTTTTTTTTTTTTTGGCAAAACAAGAGGACATATATACAACAGCAAAAAGAGTGGCAAAGGAGGAAATTGCAGGTTTGTCTCCGATAGAAACTTATTTGCAGCCCTGCTGCTGGAGAAATCCAGGCTTGGTGCAAAATCCTCTCTGCTGGTCCAGAGCTAAGCGATCTTGAACAAGTGATGAGAACATGTAAGGCATCCGTCTGAGGCTGTCTTCCTGATGGCAGGTTCACGGCATCCTTTCAAAAGCCGCAGTTGTCTTGACAGCTAAGCCAGCCTTTGACTGGGGACAGCGGCAAAGGCGGGAGAGAGGGGGAAAGAGAGCAAGCAGAGAAGTGGGATGAGGAGAAAAACAGCACACAGGAGGGAATTAGCAGTGCGGCCAAGCTTCGTGATTTAAGGGCTGGTGAGGACGGTGCCGGAGCTAGAGATGTTTAGGTTTGCAGGGCAGCGTGGCGTGGGCGTTTCGGAGAGCCGGGGGATGAAGACCGAGGTGGGTCAGGATGGATTTCGGGACTCGTGGAGATGCTGCAAGCGGCAACTATGACGCAAAGCTTGCCCGTTCAGGATCACGCATCCAACTGTTCCTCCTTAGTGATCCATCGATAAACAACGTCCAAAAAGGACGGTGACCTCATCCCACTGAAATTAGCCAAACACCACACATTTCTTCGTGTTCAGCTCCGCACATTCCTCAGAGCTGCGGCTCTCCCGGCTGCCAGCCCCATCGCTGCACCCGGGGCTCCGAAGGCCCTTGTGGGCCAATCCTCCAGCCCACCCTGTGGACCAAGACTCCGGCTAAGCCCCCTTCCCCAGCTCCAGCTGGGCATTCCCGGCTCCGGCTGAGCCCCCGCGCCGCTTCTGCGCCAGAGCCGCCTCTCCCCCTCNCCCCCCCCCTCCCCCCCCCCCCCCCCCCCCGCAGCCCGGTGAGGCGGAGGGGACACGACAAGCCAGGACAGCCAGCGATGCCCCGTGTAAAAGCGAGACAAACGCCCCGGTCGGGACACGCCGCGATGCAAGCGGAGCACGACACAGGCATTTATTTCACCTGGCTGCCGGGAGCGACAGGTTCTGTGGGCTGCCAGCGCCGCCCCCTTTCCCCGGCCGCCTGCGGAGGGGACGCGGGCGCCTCTCGCACCCCCGGGGCGCCGGGCAGGGAACACCCCCAACCCCTCGCCCTCCGCCGGGACTCGGGGCTGGCACCTACG
>VZRX01001945.1:137591-157198 GCA_013398075.1 Notiomystis cincta
CCTGGCGCGGAGCGCGGTCCTGGCTGCGCGTCCCCCCGGCTGCCGCTGCGGCGGAGCCCCCGCCGCTCCCCGGCCATGGGGCTGCGCCCGGACCCGCCGCCGCCGGAGATGCCCCTCATGGGCGCGGAGGGAGTTGTGTTTTCGCAAAGTCCGCCTGCCTGCACCGGCGCTGCGCTATCCCCGTCTGCCTGCCGTGAGCGGAAAGAAAAGTGTTTTGTTTTCACGCCATTCATTTCATGCGCTGATTCGCGACGCCGCGTTTTAGCGCGTTGAATGAAACGCCGTGTTGTAGGTTAGAAAAAATAATGAATGTTTAAAAGTTTATACTGAGTCATTCCTCTGCAGATTAACCTATGACTGACTCATAATCTGAGAACTGCAGTGGCTTGTAAAATAGGAAGGTAAGGCATTTACGTCTTGATTTTTTTGTGTCTTTGAGTGCCTGAGATCTGAATTACCTGCGGAAAAACAGGAGAAACTGTATTAATGTTGAGAGGCGTAATCTTACGTTCTGCCGATCAGAGCTTGTGTGTGACGTGACAGACTGTATGTGCTCCTCTGCGTGGATCTTTACCACGCATCAGGGCAGCTTTCATCTTTTGCTGTTTCTGTAGTAGTAAAATGTGGGAAGTTCCAATGATACAATTTGAAATATGCTGTCTGAAATATGTTTGGGTCTGTGACTTCTCTAGCTTGTTGAGATCTGAGCCTTATATACTGTATATTGTAATTTACGTGTTTGCTATTTCTTGGTGTGTTTTTCCTTGCGGATTTGTCCCATAGGATGCATTATTGGACACTAACCTGAACTTGCATTCATAGGCTGAAAAGGAGTTCAGTACATGATGTAAAGGTGTACTAGCAGTGTCTAGCTTGGACAAATGCAATAGTATAATTTGAAGTAGTTAGTAAAAATCTGTGTTTAAGATGATTATTGACTTGCCTGGAAGCCTGGATTAAAAGGCTACGCTGATGGTTGTTCAGAACTGGAGAGACCATAGCATATACTCCATGTTGTCCTTTCAAATGAGCCATTGGCTCATACCACATATGGATTAAGATCTAAATGCTATTTATGGTGATTAGGGAGAGGGCTATTCATTTAAGATGAGAAATACTTGAACATTTGGATGGAATCAGTTTTTTACAGCTGCTCTGGGAAACCCCTTGTCATAGAGCTTGGTAACGGAAACATTGATGTATCATGAGCTTGGGCATTGCAAGCAGGTGGCACTAGGGGGTTATAAAAGTTGCCTTGTTCCAGCACCAGAATGGTAGGTGTTTTACTTGATATGACTTGGTGAGGTGCTTCTAATAATAGCTGGACCTAGAAAATAGAATCGTAAAGTGCATTCAGTATCAAAGCAAATTAGTTCTGATCAAAGGGGGATGCTGAATGACTCAGTCTTTAGGCTTTCCTGAAGTCCTTCTGCCATTAAGTTTGATGATTCCAATTTTGAGAAGCCATTCTTGCATGGATTCAGAGAATTTGAGTATTTGTGTAAGCATGGTTATTTATTCTTGATACCTTGGGTATCAACAACCTTACAACTCAGTGAGATGGCAGTAGTTAGCATGACCATAGATTATTTATGAAGTCTTATTAGTCCGTGTTAATACAGTTTGTCTTTTAAATGATCTCGAGATCATGTTATATTTTAGATCTTTACATTATTCTGTCCATAATGAACACTTTAGTAGAGAAGAGGAATGAGTTTTTTGGTATTGAAGTCCAGCTGTTCTATAGTGGATATGGCAATGCTGAAAGTACAAAAAGCCAAAAATCTTAATTTTTAACTTGTATTGTTAAACCACTGGAATATAAATACATTGATAAGCAGCCAATCACAGTTCTTCAGATGAAAAGGCAGTTTAAAAATAGGAATGACTTAAATCTACTCCAATATCCTAAATCTGCCTTGTATGGATAGATATTGTAAGAGTAAAACAATCTGAGCTCTTATATCTGGATTTCATTAGGGTTTTTTTTTTATTATGATAGTGTTTCTTAGTTGAAGGTGCTGCATCTTATGATGTGTGAAGACTGCTCATTACACATTGGTTTCAGGTATCTGTACCTTGGTGCACAGTTCCTTTAAAGAATTGCCAAGGCTTAAGTTTGTGTGTGTTTGTTTGTTTGTTTAAGCTGTGGATACTTTCTGAATAAGATGCTTGTCTTTGAAACCTCCTCGAGTTTCTGGTGTCTGGCTCAGGAACACCAGAAGTGATGGGAGAAAATAGAGATTTCCAAATGAGATATGGGGGGAAAAAAGGCAAGGGAGGGAGAGCTGTGAGGTTTTTTGCAGCAGAATAAAGGTGTGATTGTAGCACAAGAGGGAGTGCTGTAGTTGCACTAGGTTTTATCTTAAACTTTTTAACCTGTGGTGGTGAAGTGGTTCTGTAGAGACTACAGTAGTGAATAGCTGGCAGAGAGAATATAACTGGTTTTCCAGCCCTGCCTGCTGGGAGCCCATGCCCTCATAAATGGATAGTTTAAAGTCAGTTTTTTTAGTTTTGACACATCACAAAATTTCTTTTTTTTTTTCTTATGGCAGGAGAAAGGACTAGAGAATTGACAGAAAAAGGGAGCCAGCTTACAATGAACTGTCATTAGGTGCCCACAATGTAGGAAGATGTGTTCTCTCTCTCTTTTTGTAATGGGAAAGAAGAGAAAAGGAAATAAATGCAAAAAAGCTCTTAGGATATCCAAGGAAAGTATCCAGTGGAAACATCTTAGAACTTTATGAGAAAATGAAGCAAAAGGGGATTTGGTATTGAGAACTGTGTGTGTGTGAGAGGGAGAGATATTTGCATAGTCTTTGAGGGAGTGTTTGTTTTATTCACGTAGATCTTCTCTTGTGGAGCCCTGACAGCAGAAAATCATTGCCACTGTGACTCCAATTGCTGCTGACTGTTGGCTTTGTAACTGGGTTAACAGGGCGAGTGTCTCTAAAATTATATACAGCAACTGTAGGTCACTAATCCTCTCCACCCCCCAAAAAATGTTAAGCCTTTGATTTCCATGCTGTTGTTCTTCCCCACTGCTTTACTCTGCATGTATAAAATATGATTTTAGTTGAATTTCAAGTTCTGCTGTTCATCTAGTCAAGGTAGCCTGAGAAGCAAAGTCTCAACATGTTTGTGTGTGCAGAAGTCTGATATTGGATGTGTGTGATGGATTCCATCCCTGACTCACTCCTTGTACTGAAACTTGGGGTGTTGTGTACTTGGACATCAAGATTTAAATTTTTGCCAGTTTCAGGCATTAGAACCTCAGTGGGCATAGCAGGAATGCCTTAAGTTGGAATTTCATAGTTCTATTATTATTTTATATAGTTTCATAAAAGGTTGATTTGTAAAATAGTTTTCTCTGATGTATAGAGGGAACATTCTGTAAATTATTTGCCATGATAAAAGTTGCTACTAATTCTGTAGTAATTTAAATGCTCTGAAGTGAATCTTTTCACGCACAAATAGCAAATGCTTCAGTCAAAAATATTTGTGAAAGGAGTCATGAATCTTCCATTTTACATGTTTTAGTGATGACTCTATGGTAGCTCCCAATTAGAAGAATTTAACATTTGGAGTAATACTGGACTTTTGTCTCATGTTTTGGTTTCTGCATTAATGTGAAAAACATGTTTTTGTAGATAAATAAAATATGGACACTGAAGAGAAGCTCCAAGTGACATGAGTCTTTACAGCTTTCTTAGGTGTCTAGGAAAACAAGTAATTTGGATTTCATCTGTCTTGAAAGGTGTGTTGCAGATGCTAGTGTAAGATAAGTGCCTTCCTGGCTGTCCTTTTGTTCCTGCAAGTTTTGACATCTGACAAGGAAGAGAAGATGGTCCATTGCAGATACCAGTGTAAAATCTAGGAGACCTGGAGGCTGGGTTTTGGTTTTTTCTCATTCCTGTAGGTGTGTGTACTGTAAGTCTTCCAGTTAGGGCCAAACCAACAAGGGGCTTTGATGTTGCAGTGCTGAGTGATGTGACATCATGTCCAAGTCCCAGGGGCAGAAGGGGGATTCCAATCCAAGTTTCCTATTTCCCTGGGGAGTATTCTCATCACCAAGCCACAGGCCAGTTAAGAGTACTGTCACTTCCTTCTCTTGAAACTTTTTGCCATGCCAGGAAAAATCAAAACTCAGTGTGCCTAAGAAACAGAACAAGAGGAAGCATGATGTCTCAGTCAAATGGTTAGGACTTTTTTTTAGGATTACCAGTATGAGTAAAGACTTAGAGTCTGCTGATGCTTCATCCACTGTTGTTTTGTTTATTGTTTTCTGGTGCATTTGAACTTGATGTTCTTCCAGAGGTTATCAGCCTTGTCAGGATGTTTTCTTAAGCATGGAATATATGTTGGGAAAGCAAAGAGGTACTTGAGTGTTGCACAGGTTAGGTGGTAGCTGATTGGGAATTCTGAAAATAACTTTGCAGCTAGTGGCTTATTTTGTGTCTGACTTCTTGTTCCATATATAGACCATTTTCCTGGTCTGTAATAACATGGGAATAGTGGTACTTTCCTATGATCTGAGGACATAAAAATGATGAGGTGCTGAGACCCAGCAGGGCAGTGCAAGCGTCATCTGTTGATAAAGTGAGTGAATTACAAGTGCTGTGTGGAGGCATCCAGCCCTGCCTCCTCTGCAGAGCTGTGCCATCCTGCACTGTCAGCATCCTGGGACAGGAAACAGCATTTGCTTCACTCTTCCACTGATGCCCACAGCAAACATGCAGTGCTCTGTGAAGCTCAGTGTACAGCTCAGAATTCTTTTCTGTGGTAGCTATGCCGGTGCTTGTACTTGTTCCTGGCTTTCTCCTTCGGATGTTCTAGAAAAGTAACATTTTTGTACTTATTTTATGGAGCCAGGTTACATGGTAATTATGGCTAAAGGAACTTTGTAACAGCAAAGCACAGCTCATAACCCAAATTTTAGCAACGCAAATGGATTTTGTTTTGTAAGCTTGTTTCTGTACATGTGAGAGGGAGATAATTAGAATTATTACATCATTTATTAGAGGTTTTTACAATGAAGATCTTGTGTGCTGTACCAGATTGACTGTGCCCTCTCTGTGTCTTCAGGACAGAGACGAACCTTGTGAGAGTGGGCTGCTTTGGGTGTTGAGGCTTGTAAATTAAAGTAAGTCTTGATTTTTGCATAGGAAGTATAACTTCATTATTTTTATTTAACTTGTTCTCACTTTAATCTCCTTTAAACCATCCCAAGTGACTCCTCTTTCTGCATTTTACACTCTTCAATTACTAATGGATTGCTCTTGTCCATGCTGTGCTTCTCTTCCATCTTGTCTGTCTGAACAGTATAAATGCTGTTAATTTCTCCAGCTGGTTCTCCTGATTCTTAGAAGTGTCTGATTTTGACCTGCTTTCAGTCAAATTTCTTGCAATTTTAGAGTTGCTAAAGGATGACTTTTATTCTAAGGTGGTTTTGTCCTTGCACTTGAGGAAAGTAACTGCATTCTCCCTTTTACTTCCATTTATATCACTGTTTTTTTCTCTTTAAATACCCCTTTCCAGGATTGTACTTATTTTCTCACTTCTGACAAGTAATTTTTATCTGCAAAATCTACTTTTCTTTGACCTCTCTGTAGCTACCTGCTTCTGTGATTCCCTCTCTGCCCCACCTCCCACTCCAGGTGAATTAACATGCTCTTCTCTTCCAGGTCACCAAAGATGCACTGCAGTGTACCCTGTTATTATCTGAAGTACATACATATGTCCATGATTGTACACTTGCTCTTATTCCATCCTTTGCACTGTCCTCTTTTCTGTTCAGCACAACATCCTTGAGAGAGGATGTTGTGCTTGGGAATGTTTTTATCATTATGACTGTTGTGGTTGAACTTGATTAGGATACCAGTTCCATATTCAGGAGATGGAGGAAAAGTGCTTGTGTTCTCAAGTGCCATGTTCTCAAAATGCTACCATTTGGCTGGCAGTTTGAGTAGAAGGAGGTTGGATACCTAAATGAATGAAGACTGCTGAGTTGCATGTGTGCATCTCTAGCAGTTCTGGAACCCTTTGATGCAGTAGTATTTTCAATGCATTCTAAAACATGGTGTTTTGGGGGGGAAGGGAGAAAAAAGCTTTTGTGCTAACTTCATTTGAAATTAATGACATGCAGTAGCCCTTGACGTCAGTAGTATCCTGCTCTCTGTCAGGATTTGAATCACATTTCTATCTACAGACCCTGAGCAGGCTATGGTTCAGATTAGCCAAGACATCTCACTGCTCACCCATGGTGTCAATATGTGATGGAAATGCCAATGAATCCCATGCTGTAGTTCAGCTGGTAGATATTGCTGTTCTGCTGCTCACTCTGTTTGGCAGGTGGTTCTTGTAGCTGTGTGGTTTTGAGCATGGACAGAAGAATTCTCTTGCAATCTCTAGGAAGATGAAACAAGTTTACTCTTATTTGAGTACTGAATTTCATCAGATGTTTTTCACTAGCTGGCACCATAAATATCCCCTATTCCTCTTTCCTTCTAGCAAATTCCTGAGAACTGCACTTTCATTTTGAAAAGGATTATTTAGACATGCAGCTTTCAGTATTTTAGCCAGTAAGATTTTGAGGGAATTTTGGGGGATTTACTCTTTTTGTAGTTTGTGTGGTTTGCTTGATGTTTGGGGTTTTTTTCTTGTTGTTGTATTGGGGGTTTTTTTGTTTGTTTGGTTTTGTGTGTGCTTTTATTTGCTTTTTAGAGACAGATTTAGGACAAGCAAATAAATATCTACCCACTGCATTCTGTATATTTTTGCAGAGGAGACTCTCCAAGTAAATGAGGAAGAAGCTTGGAATTACCCTGTTGGTGTAAATAAAGCTCTTAGTACATATAGCCAAAGTATGATGCTGTAATTTTGCAGAACTAATGACTAAGATTTTGATGGTGTATTTGTTGGGTTTTGTTGTTTGTTTGTTTGGTTTTTTTAATATAAACTCTCAGTATATTAGCTGACTGTTTTGAGATGAGCTTGGGCAGACAGACTTTGAAGGTCCTGTGAGCCATACATAAAAAGGGAGTTACTCCAGAACAAGTGCCCATATGCTGAGTTAATTGGAAAAGTTCAAAGTAGGTGACCCCTTACTTACAATGTTGTGATTTATATAATGAACATGGAGGACAAAAGGCAGTGAGAAAAACCCGATTTCTTGTGGATCCAGTTATACATAAATTCTGTCATATCTGTTGGCAAGAGATAAATGATGGAAGTTTACAATGAGTATCATGCTGCACACTTTATTGATGCTTACAGTAAATTGGTGCACATCTCCCATAGGGTGTTTTGTAGCAGAATTGCAGCCTGAAGGTGTCTGGGAATGCATAACTTCATCTTAGGTTGAGGTTTGCCAATGTTCTGTACAATTCAGAGGTAGTGACACCTCTGTTTTCCTTTCTGAGGGCAAGTTGAAACATGCCTAAGGCAGCTGGCACTGCTGCACAATTACTGTTGTTTAGGGTTTTTTTATAAATTTCTAACTAAAATCTTCTTAAAATCTTATCCCCTGTTTAAACAAATGTCTTGTGTACTTAAGAAATTTCTGTAGGAATGTTATGTGGATGTGTGCAGAAAAAAGGACCGTGACTGTCTATGGAGAAATGGTTTGGCTTCTCTTGTAGCTAATCAGATTTTATAGAGTAATAATTAGGCCATGTGCTAGAGTACCAGTTGTTAACACCTCCAGACTCAAATATTTGTCATGTTAAAGAAGGGGGAAAATTGGTGAGCTCTCCATTAGGTGGTGCTGCTGGGATTGAAATATTTAATGGCAGCAGGCTTCTGCCGAGAACTATTTCCATGTTTTTTCTTTTTAAGGTCTTCTCTTCATTAAAAAAACTTCCCAAAGGCAGGAATACTTGCTAAGGTATGGTTTTTTCCAGTTTGAAGTGATTAGATAAAATACTAAAAAGACAGGCTGTCGCCATGGGAGGGAGGTATGGAAGGAATCAATCAAACGCTTTTTGTGTGGGTGATTTAGATTTTAGCAGCTGCCTCTGTTGTAGCTCTCATCTGTTCAAGTGTTGACTCTCTGTTATGTTCATACCCTGCTGCCCTGTAGATGAGGATACTGTAGCATTAAAGAAATGCAGTCTCAAGAAATACTTGATTACAAATCTCATTGGACTGACCCTTACAGCAAAAACGCTCTTGTGAATCTTTTGAGTTCCTATGATCTCTTTTATCTTGTCTGCTAGCATTTAATTTTAAAGGGCTGCATTTTAACTTAAACACATCATGATGGTGTTTCTTTGCCCGAGGCCTGACTGACTAGTGACTTTAGAAGAACCTAAGGGAACAAAGATGGTGCCTGCACACAGAGGCACTGAGTACCATCTTAAACGCTGTAGGTTGTCCCCTGTGGTGTGAAGTTGATGCTCAAAAAGTATGTGATCTTCCATATGGCTAAACTCTTTATCTGCCAGCTCTACACATGACTTGGCATCTGGAATTGTACTAAACACCTGTGATTAGACCCTTGTCTCTCTCTGCAGTAGTTAGAGCTGAGATGAAAACTAAATTAAAAGTGAATTTGTTAAGTACTCCTTGCTGTTAGGATTGCTTCAAAGATAGCAGAATGAGGTTGCTGAGGTCTTTGAATTTTCGCATACCACAGAGTTGTAAGTAGAAAAAAACCTCCAAACCCTCATTTTTAGAAATGGTGTTGGCCAAGAGCAATCAAGCTAGTTACATTGGGTTCTCTTTTCATTACAGGTAGAAGTATTTTTAGTGTGATTTACAAAATCAAGGTAACTATAATCAGCTAGCAAAAAAAGTTTAGTGGCATTAAAAAGCCCTGAGCAAGAAATGGAAGAGATGCATTTTTTTTCATAAGAAACTGAGACTAATCCGTTCTTCTTTCTTTTGAAGAAGACGTAGCATAGCAAAAATCCACTTCTTGGAGCTGGAAAGTTTAAATAATTTCAGATCTAGCAGCTGGAAACCTAGCTTAACAGACTTGACCTGAGTTTAACAGCTGTTGAAGTGATGTGAGAGAATCAGTGACTGTCACATGCGATTTTCTGTTTTCAGAAAGAAAACCAGAGAAGTTTGCAAAAATCTTTGTTGGCTTTGTAACCTTGGCCAGGATTAAAATGTGTGATTGTCAGATGCTGTTAGTTCCTCAAAATATAACAGGTTCAAGTTATAGGTGGGGGGATGATTCTTCTTGGATTTAATCATCTATTTTGGAATAACTCAGTGTGGTAACTGGAAAAATGGACAAGTTGTTGTGTGAGAGAACTTGGCCATTAGTGTTTTATCAGTTTGCTAATAATAACTTAGAGCTTGCTAATAATAGCAACCCTTAAAGGGGCAATTAAAAGATAGCAGCTATGATGTTGTCCAGCCATACAATGTCATATCAAATGTGAACTTGCTCTTCCTTAGTTATGTGATTGGCTTGGTGAGTGAGGCCAAAGTCAAAGGTGGAAGTGAATCAGGGAGGAAAAAAGCTGTGCTTGGTCACCTTGAATAGAAAGCCTTTATTCTAAAACTGTCCAGGATGGCATATAGAGAGAAGGCTAATAGTATTCTGCACTGCCTCAGTAGATGTGTAAATATTAACAAAAGCTAGCCTTGCTTCTTCCCTCCTACCTTCACTTTTAAGTGGTTAGGAGACTAAATCTGTTTACAGATTAAGATTTGGCAATTAACAAGGTTTGCCACTGCATTCTGCTGTGCTTAGATTGCAGATTGAGGAATAACTGTTGCTCCTACAGCCAAAATGGCATCCCACTGGTATGCTGATAGAGAGGATGTAGTCAGGATAGGGAAGAAGTGACAACATACTGTAGTGTATTGAGGATGTGTCTTGTTTATTTTTAAGTGAAGGTAGGGAGTGATAAGAGCAGGGCTGTGATACACCCACCAAAAATGAGTGGGGTGGTGAAACGTATTTCTGTTTTTTAAAAATAAAAGTAGTAAATAAATGATCAAACATGAGATTTTGCATAAATGAAGGATTTTATTTGCACAGGTATCTTTTGAGAAAGGAATATATGTGCCACATGCCTGTGCCAGAATTTGTTGCTATACAGGAAAGCTGTTGATAATAAATATGGATGCCTGTCTTGAGTTCTTAAATTAAATGCTAGAGCCAGACTGGATGCAATGTGTCAGCCTTGATGCTGTTGCTGACACCAAAATGAAATCATGTATCTCCATCACTCAGAGTAGGCCCAGAGCTGCAGAGTACTGGAACTCGCTTTGTACCTTTAAACATGAGTTTTATGTTGTGTGATGATGTGAACTGCAAAAACCAAGTCGTGATTTTGTCATGATTTTAGGTTTGGGTTTGTTTCGGGCTTTTTTTTTTTTTTTTTTAATACTGCAAACATAGTAGATTCCAAGGAAGAAGTGGGAAGGCCAAATAAAGATGCACCAATATTCTGATGTTGTAGTCAGTTACCAGGGCTCAAGCATCAAAGCCTATTGCCAAGTATTACACACATTAATTAAAACAGAAACAAGAGCATTTAGTGTTTTAATAACATTTCTGTATGGCCTTATTCCCTATTAGAGCTCCCTGAGCCCATATGATGCATTCCTTAAACTGATGCCTCTCTATTCTTCTGGCCTCTTCTCATTTTCCTGTAAATAGAATGTTTTTAAGAAAGCCTTAATATTTCGATACAAGTGACTTTTGAGGTGGTGTTTCCCTACAGCTACCCTACATATCCAGACGTTCACTGCAAGACTAAAGAGGTGTATAATGGCTGTAAATTAATTCAGAAGAGTTCAGCTTCCATTGTTCTAAACTGATGTAGGGCATTAATCTGTTTTCACTGACCAGGATAAGTGGTCACTTGGGATCTTCTTTCTGCAGATACCCACTGTGGTCAGTCAGTCCTGCTTGACAGCATCACAGCTTTGCTATGACTGTGGCAGAGCTAGTTAGACAATCCAAACTAACTTTGGAAAAGCAGGCAGTATGAGAATTGAAATCAGGCTGATGAATTTTTGGCATTATGTTAACTACTAAAACTGATCTACTGCCGATACCAAATGAGGGAGAAATGCGCAGGGGAAATAGATGTTGGAGTGTTACCCATTTTAAATCAGTAACCACAGCCTGCAGATTGCCCAGATGTAATTGTTTCTGGTGGCATTCTAAATGCAGAAGGGTTGTCTCCAGTGTATACTCAGACTTGTGGATAGCTGGACTGGGGGTATGAAGTCTGGGAAGCAGTAGATCATACAGGGGTCTTTGTCTGCACGCAGAGCACTGTAGAAAGACACAAATCTCCATAAGAGAAATAGGAATCTTTCAGGTGTGGGGTGGTGTTCTGCCTGCTTTTATTGTCTCCTTTTTCTCATTCACCAGAGGCCTAGATCAGGGGCTGGACTATAGGCTGGAACACAGTTTGTTGCTGCTGCAAGGATTTGTTTTTCTAATTAATCCTTTATTTCTGGTCTAGTTTTTCATTAGTATTCTATTTCTTGTGTGATTATTTTGTTTTCTTTGGAGTTTTTTTTCCTAATTTGCACTGTGAGTTTTGTGTTTTGGATTACTGTACTGAGATGCTTTCCTGTGCCTTGTGGAGATACAGCTTTAGAAAAGAACTATTGAAGCTTCTCTGCCTTTATGTTCCTTTCTGAATCGAGGCAATGGGTTTATGGTGTGACCTCAGCTTGCAAGAGTAGCTCCAAGGGTTCTGAGCTCTGTAGGACCATCTTGCAAAGTAGCAGATTAAGCTTGCTCCAGCATGATTTCCAGATGTTTAACGTTGTAGGAAGAGCTGTGCTTGCTCTTGAGATTTGAGTGGAAGACCTAAGGCAGGCCACAAGGCAAATATTTTTCAGGCTGTAGTTTTTTAGTAAGGCAAATGGGGAGTGCAGCCTGCCAGTTCATGGAGGATGTGGGTATATCCATGTGTGGGTAAAGATGGTGAAGTCCCTGGAAGTACAGCACTGTCAAGACTGACCAGAAGAGTCTAGTTGCAGGTGAGGAGCACTGTTCACTATCCCAGGAAACAGAGCTGTGCTGCTCTTGTCTTTCCGTGTGAACTGATGGACACCTTGGGAACTGTGCTGAGGACCCAAGAGATGCCTTTGGTAATTATGACATGGAGATGTTGCTTTTTATTTGAGCAGTGCAGCTGCATTGCTGGTCTTGGTCTGTGTGTTCCAGGCATAGAATTTAGGCATTCAGATGAATGAGTGCATAGGCAGATAACAGAAAGAAATGTGCTTTTTGTTTTCTGTTCTGCATGTGCTTTTCTTCTCCATAATTACAGGTGGGTTCTGTTGTGCAGTGGAGGCAGCCCCCATCACTAGGTTTCAGTTTAAAAAGAATAATTACTTGAGTCAGAAGACCTTTCTCATTCATTCCTCTGTTACCATCAATGTGCCTTTTGCTGGCAAATACATAGGTAAATTGCCTATGAGAAGGAAAGTGAGATGGGATGTCTTGATGTGCTGTGGGGGAATGAGAATGTTTCAGTAGGACAGAATGCTGTGGAAAGGATTTGCATCCCCAAAAGCAGATAAATAAATAAGGACTATAGAAACAGTTGTTCATATATTGCATTATGAGGGGCCAGCACTAAGGGTGGCTGAATATGAAATGAACTCTGCATTTGAGCTTCTGATTGTGTGTGTCCCCCAAATGCACTGTGGCCTGCTAGGAAAGTTGTAGTGCACTGTCATGGTAATAGAATTATACTACTTCAGTACTAAAACAAATGTGGTCTCTGTGCTTTTGAAACTTCACACAGTAGGCTTTAGTTTATGAGCAGCTTCATAATTTAAAGTCTCTTTCAGAACTCCAATCCTCATACTTGTGCATGTATGATCCACAGCATTAATTTAAAAAATTTATTCAATTTCCACCTGAAAAAGTTGTGTGATGAAAATGCTTACTCTTAGGTATCATTCAAAATATCTTAAGTATAATTCAAAATATCAAAAAGCATCAATTAAATATAATCTGCATTTTTAAACTGGTAATTTTTAGCAGATTAAGAGGAATAATATAAACTGTTCAATGTTTTGAATTTACTCTTTGTTTTTTAAATATAATCCTTAAACTGTTATCAGCCCTCTGGAAACTGAGGAAAGATTCCTTAATTCAAGATACTTTACTTTGTTTGAATAAACTGGATTTTTTACTGTAGTAGTGTGGCAGCATATTTTCATTGTTAGAAGAAGGAAGGAACCCCTTTCAGTTCATTACTGACTAATTCTTAGCTCTCTTACTAGCTTTTAAAAGTAAAGTGGAAATGGAAGAAGTAAGATGGTGTCGTGCTTTCTTGTAAATATGTTCTTGTAAATACGTTCTTGTAATTTTCTACAAGAATAAAACTGGTTCCTTAAACTACTTTGGTTCTTAGTGTCACAGCTCAGAAATAGCAACAATGTGCTAACCAAAATTTTATGCTGGCTAATATGTTTTAATACCATTTGCTGGTAGTCTAAAAGCCATCTCTGTTTCCAGTGTTCACATTTCCATCCTTTAATATCAGACTGTAAGTCTTTCCTATGCTGGGAAGGTTGAAGAACAGTAGCCACTAAAATTAGAGCTGTGTTGTGAAATGGAGCGTGCATCTCAGATAGTTTCTTTTTTTGGTTTCGGCTTAGGTTAACAGAAGTATCTTTACATCTTCAGTTTCTGGAAATTTAAGAACACTGTGAACCTCTGGCCAATAAAAATTTTCCCACTATGTAAAACATTCTTGTAGCTATTGACTCACTGATGGTAGTGGTGACTTCCTCCATGAAGTAAACAGACTTTTGCAATGAATTTCATAGTGAACTAGTAAGTCTCGGTGTAGCTTTTTGATTTGCTGTAGTTTGTTACAGTTTAGTGCAGCCTTTACCTGCTATTTTTGATTTTTTTGCCTTCAGGCTTGTGAGAATTGTTTCTGAATATTAATAGGAGATGCTTGAAACCGACTTGACTTGTTTGTTTCCCAGCAGGAAAGCCTAAGTGCTTAGGCTTTAACTGAATCAAGACCAGCTCTCAGCAGTGGGAAACAATATATTAATCTGTCGGAGCACAGACTGCAGTCTTGTGTGTCACTGGGGTTTGTGTTGGGAATTTTTTTCATGTAAACAGGTAGGTAGGAACAATTCTTCTGCTGTGTATGTTTTTAATATGTATGTTGAGAAACCTCATGACAGTTGTGTGAGTTGGGGTTTTTGTTGGTGGGATTTTTTTTGATTTTTTTTTTTTTTTTACTGTTAGGATCATTGCATGACACTGTAAAGTACCTTGTTCTTCTTTGCATTTTCACATCTTTAAGTTGATGGTATTAACAAATCATCTTCAGTGCCTGGGTTTGGTTTAGTTATGAATGAGGGTGACACCTCAAAAGTCAAAACAAGTTTCATTCTCATTTCTATAAATAAACCCTCTTGTAGCATTGTTCTATCTCATTGTGTGTCTGGCACACAATCAGAATGGACTATTTGGCAAGTTCTGCATTCTGCCTGATAGACTTAAGTTGCATGATAGTACATGAAGGCTTGGGGTTTTTTGTTTCATCAGTTGTATTTGCAAGGAAGGTAAGCAAATTATTCTCTGTTTCACAAAAAATTTTTCATTCAGATGTTTGATTTCAAATAGATTTAAAATATGATTAGAATTCATAGATGCTAACCAGCTTCCTTAGTCAGCCACGACCTAATTTGGAAAACTGCATTTAACATTTAGTTGCAAGAGGAGAAAATGTCCTGACTCCTTTAGAACAGTACCTTAAATATGTTTGGGGTTGTGCTTTCCTTCCTTGTTCCACTCTACTTTTTCTGGAGTTTAAAACAAAATTATGCTTCTAAAAAAAAGTTAGTCCTGTTTGCCTTCAGTTTAAGCTTTAAATTAGGAATGGATAAAAGAAGTGAAACGTGCTCCTTTCAACTTCTTGACATGAACATAGGAAATTCATCAGTCCTCCAGGTGAGTGATGGGGGTTGTGTCTTTGGAGAGGAGCAGCAGGTGATGCTCTGGGACTACTCTGTGGCTTTTTCCTCGGAACAGGTACAGCTTTATAAAGCTGGAAGGTAGAGAGGCTCTTTCAAAATTCTCTGTGGAAAGGGATAAAAAATTAAGCTCTTTGCTACACTATTACTAGATCCTATGTTAAGCACTGTGACTAAGAACTTCTTGTTGGTAATAAATTATGTGAATTAATGATGCTGTTTATATACAGAAGTTCATGTTCTTGTCACAATAAGTTCTTTTTGTAGGTTCACATAACTGTAACAAGTCCTTTTTAGGTTGTGGTCTAGAAGTAGCATCTGAAGGGTGCAGGAAAAGGAAGTAGTCTGCTGGAATAACTGGACACTCCTTTGGCCTTTTTCTCTTTTACTCTCCCACACAGGACCATGAACAATTTATGAAGCACACTTGCTATCTTCTGTAAGATTTTTTATTTTCCCTTGGCCACGTCTTCGAAGTTGGTGCTAGGTGTTTGGTGGCATTTTCCTAAGCAATGCTGTGTGCCTCTGTGCTGGTATGTGAATGCCTGCCAGAAAGCAGCTAGCCTACACATGGCTGTCTTGAAGTAATTTTCACTGTCCTGAAGCAAAACAGGTTAAGAAGTGTTTAGGTGCTAGTCTTAGACTAACTGCAGAAAGAAACAAACAAAAAAAGACTAAAGATATTATTTTACCATTTATGTTTGGTTTTTAGGGGAAAGGGATATTTTTGGTCCTTCTTCTCCCCAACTTTACCCAGCTTTAATTGTTTTTGTATTCCTTATTTCTAGTTATTTTTTCACTTTTGACAGTTCCCAGCTTAAGACTGGAGTCCTATTATACAAGGTAATACATATGAAGAGATGGGAACTTGGTAGGTGTCCAGGTAAGATCAGAACAGGGGGATCTACTCCTCAAAAAAGGAGAATAGAAATTTACAGAAGTGCTCTAAATCATGCAGAGAGCCTGTGATAGCTTTTCTGATTTCTTTTTTCTATTTCAAAGCCAATGGGTGTCTCTTTCCCCTTTTCAAATTTGTGATCATGTTTTTAAGATGTTGTATGTCATGTGGTCTGCAAACCAAGGAAGGGATTTGAAGCTGAAGATGACCTTCAGTGGTAAATTATTTTCAATAGATAAAAGTTTAAAATAAAACTAACTAAAACTTTGTTTGGGAGCCTAAACTGGGTATATATAGTCCACTACAGGAATTTCAATGTGAACTAAGCCATGTTAGTAGGAAAATTCTAAAATTGCTGTTTCAGTGCATGGGAACTCAGGAGCCCCTGCAAAGAGTAAGGAAAGGACTTGTGCACAGCTTTGAGAAATTAATCTTCCTCCCATCTGTTGGTGAGGGAGTGGGTAATATTGTGTGCATTGTGTCTGAGTCTGTACCTATGTTGCCCATTATATCAGCCTCTTAAGGGAAAGGAAACCCTTGAAACATGCCCCAAAAACCAGTCAGCCTTTGCACTGCTTTGAGCCAAACCCCCAAAGGAGGCATCTAGCTCTAAACTCTCCCATTTCCTCTCTGCTTTTCCCCATATTGCACGCTCTGATTGCTGGCTGCTGCCCCTCTCCCGGGGCTGCAGCACAAGGTGGGGAGGTGCCAAGGGCTGCCAAGGTTTCTGAGCTTTCCATGTCCCTGCCAGCGTGTGCTCAGCCCTGCCTAATGTTCCAGCGAGGCTCAACCAGAGGAGACTGGGCAGGATGCTCCCCCAAGGAGGACCTGGATCTCCAGGAATAATCGACTGCTGATGGTAGGCAGCTGTGATGAGCTGAAAGCTCTGGCCTTGAGCCTGGCTCTGCAGGATGCAGAGGGAAGGAGGGTGGAAAGCAGTGATGAGCCTATTGTTTCAAATGAGCCAACAACTGGCTGATTGACACCGAGGGCTCATTGCTGCTCCCTGTGCTCTTAAACGCAGCTGTGGAGAGTGGAGGGGGATGGAGGTAACTCAAATTATAAATTAGATTTCTAGAGTCCAGAGAAGCAGTGGGCATAAAACAAAAAAAGGATAAAATTCCATCTGAATACAGTAGAAGCTTCTGACTGGGGGTGTGCTCAAACACTGCAACAGGCTGCCCAGAGTGGTGGTAGAGCCACTCTCTGCAAATACTGATGGGTGGCTGTGCTGGGCAACTCTGTCTGACCCTGCCTGGGCAGAAGGGGCTGGGCTGGATGGTCTCCAGATGTCCCTTCCATCCCCACCCCTTCTGTGAAAGCTTCTTTAATATTTGGATGTATTCTTTCGCTGCTGTTGTGGAACACTTGGGGAATAATTACAAATGCCCCTGCTGGGCACTTGTCTCACAAATGCTGCTGTTGTGTAATCACGGCAGTTTTAATTGTATAGGGAAAGCATCCAAGTGCTAAGTAGTTAATTGACTAAAATCCCCAATTTAAGCAACAAAAGTTAAAAAAAATCCACCAGCATCCCCCCCCCCTTCCCTGAAACTGAGAAAACACCAAAACACTCTAAACATTAAAAGACTTTTTGGTATTAATCGCTTAAAATAATATGGTTATGAGAATTAAAGGTAGCCTTATTATAACAAAATTTTTTAATATTCTCCCCTCATTCCCTCTAGTTTTGCCACAAAGTACTATCCTCAAATTATCCTGTGAAAAATGAAGTAAAAAGTAGGCAGGAACATGAGAGGAGGAACAGCAGAAAAAAATGCTAAGAGATCCCACCAAACTGCAGTTTATGCCTTTCAGCCCACAGCTAGGAAGGCATGAGATGATTTGAGAGAACTTTCCTGTAGCTGTGTTTCTTTGCCGGGCTCTTCCAGCCCTCCCCCAATTGCATTTTGCACAGCTCTCAGAAAGACTGCAGTGCAGTAGTTGGTAAGGAGGGAATTACTAGGAGGGAAAATCAAGCTGTGGTGGCTGCTCTTGCAGTGTGGTGTTGCTGAGATCTGCATTTTGGAGAAGGTAATGAACGGCTGCCTTTGGGTTTCCAATTTGGAAGTCTGGAAGCTTGCAAAAAAAAGGATGTGGATAAGTTTTCATTAAATGTCCCTGGACATTTAATGTCCAGGCTGGACAGCCACTAAGCTTATTGATGCAGTAGTTTGGGTTTTTTCTTGATAAAAAACACCTGCAGTTTCTGCCTAATACTTTGTTTTTAATCCTCTGTGCTCAGAGAGTGGAGAATAAGGTAAGGTACTTTTTGTTGCCTAACATATAAAGGATAATGGAAGTAATTTCTGTATGTTGTAGCATGCAACAATAACTGTGCTTGTTGGAAAGTGAAAGTTTTGATTGCCTTTTTTATTGCTTGTAATTCATTGAAATTCTTTGTAATAATTTCCCTGAATTATCTAGTGTATTCAAGCTGAGAAATAGTTATGTGTACTTCATTAGTATTAAAAGATTTTTTTTATAGTCAGTTTTCACTTTGGTTCTCCAATATAATATGGAATTATTTTCAAGAACAGTGTTCTGAGAATGTTCCTCTTTTTATGTTAACCTTAGGAGCTAAATCTCCAATTCTTTCTGTGTCTTACCAATATATTTGGATTTTTTTTCATGCCAGATTTTTAAGGGCGTAGCACTGTCATAATGCTGCTGTTCAACTATGGAGTGCACTTGTTTAGTAAGAAAGAAACTTTGGTGATACCTTAATTCTCTGTGGTTTGGAAGGGGTTGGTTGGTGTCTTGGGAGGGAAAGGAGAGGCTGAAAGTGCAAAACTCCCTGCACTAAATTTGGATTTATACCTAAGAATACAAAGGAGCAGTGGCCCAGCATAATTGATACAGTTAGTGTCTGAACTCAGTATGGGAGCTAAGAGTTTTAGAACTTCAGTTTTTTGCTGAGTTAATATGTAAATGTTTAGTACAGAAATTTGTACTGCTTTCATGACACCTGTAGGTATAATGGGCTGACTTGTAATTTATATACTGTTTTGGTGAGGAAAGCGTACAGTTGCAGATCTCCTTTTTGTATGAGTAAGCATTTATTCCTGGAGTTTTCTATAAACCTCAGTGCTGGGCTATTTTTCCAGGTACTGTGTTTCTAGAAAGAGCCCGATTGGGCTTTCCTTGGCCTGTGAGTGCTTTGCCAGAATCTATAACCACTCATTAGCACATTACTTACCATGATTATGGTCCAAAGTTGCATTGCTCTACTTTGTTAGTAGCAGGAGCCTTTCCTTTCCACTTCCTGAGGACCAAAGGTGAATTGTAGCACGTGACTAAGATCACAAAAATCAGAAAGCCACAAAACCCCCGTGTTTCATAGCTGTGGAAGCTTGTGGCATTCCTCCTGAGGGGCCGAATGTTATCTTGGTCTCGTGTTAGGAAGTCCTGCGCTGCGGCGGCGGCGATGGTGGCGATCGCGGGGCGCGAGTAGGGGCAGGTAAGGGCACGTATGGGCAGGTGAGGGCAAGTAGGGGTGGGTAAGGGCAGGTAAGCATTTCCATGCCTGTGGGTGTGACCCTCCGTAGCCGGCTGTGTGTAACTGCTGAGGGGGTCTGTGTGTAATGCTGAGGCTGACCTCGGCTGTGTATAACTGCTGAGGGGGTCTGTGTGTAGCTACTGAGGGGGTCTGTGTGTAGCTGCTGAGGCTGACCCCGGCTGTGTAATGCTGAAGGAGGCCTGTGTGTAGCTGCTGAGGGGGTCTGTATGTAGCTGCTGAGGCTGACCCCGGCTGTGTAATGCTGAGGGGGTC